>JASVEL010011483.1:0-12228 GCA_032618575.1 Nicotiana noctiflora | reverse complement strand
ATTAGAGTTGTAGAGTAGGGTCGTAACTATGCGAGGCTAGTATGATAGGATTTTTATCTTAGACTACAACAACAACAACAACTACCCAGTATAGTCCCACAGGGTGGGGTCTGGGGAGGGTAATATGTACGCAGGCCTTACCCCTACCCGATAGGGCAGAGAGGCTGTTTCCAATCGACCCTCGACGTAAGATCGAGAAAGGGAGAAAAACAAAAATAAAACAAAAGGAAAAGCCTACGAGTGGTTAATATTGTGTTCTCACTACTCTTTCGTTTTATAGTGACAAGCCTATTTACTGGTTATTTGTTATATCACGTACTTTTGTACGTTTGATTTGTCGTAAGATAATTGACATAAGTTCATAGACAAGATTATTTTTGAGGTTATAAATATTATGCTATTTCAAACAAGTGATAAGTAAAGTAGTGAATGTTAGAGGGTAAACGGATCGAAGAAACTGAGTTTCGTCAAATTTTGACATTTTAGGATAAAATATGATCCAAGCTATACTACCTCATATTTACTCACTGTTTCTATACCACATTCCATGATAGTAAGGTATATAAAGTACATTAGTATATAAGTTAAATGAGATCTAGAAATTAATTGTGTGGATAATTGGTTAAATGTTGGTATAAAGTTGGAGAATATAAAATTAGTTACTAGTGGATAAGTGTACAAATTGTGTTGTCCATGCGGGACAAGGAAATTAAAGAAAGATGTGACAAATGGAAAGATGTGACTTGTCCACCCCCATTATGCCCAAATCAATTTCCTCCGGATGATAGAAAATAAAAGTTTTCTTCGAAGTGAAGTAAGTTGGAAGAAGAATGTAATCTTTCTCAAAGACAATATGCGGGTTTTGGGCACCACTTCGATCTTATTGTTCCATTTTGGCGCGTTGGTTAATTCGGACTTTCTTCGATGTGAAGTAAGGAGCAATAAGAGTATTTCCTGGAAAATAAGGTAAGAATTTTCCCTCCTTGGTATATTTAAATTTGTCTAGGTCATGGCTAAATTGTAGGATGAGAATTATGGAACTAATAGTGGGAAATCGTATTTTAACGTTTTTGTTGCTGTATCGTTTATTCGGTAATTTTCTAACTTTTGTTGTGGCCGGAAATTGTTGGAGTAACTTGTGTATACGGTTGGTGCGGTCATTGATATGTATTTTCAAGGAAAGAAAAGATTTGAGAAGTATGGTTGATAATCGTAGCCGAGCTTTCTGATCGTTGTATCGTTTTTTGGGTTGTAAACCTTGTTATAAGAATTGCTAGTTGTATTGTTGTATTACCTTACCTATGGTAGGCTTGACTTAATGATAAGAACAGGAAAAACACTGTCCAGTTTATCGTATGATAAGTTATCTTTTGTTATGTGATTAAGAGAGTTGTTCGTGTGGTTAACAATAGTATTATTTTTGTTATGGTATAACACATACCAATTGAGTTCTTGAGCCAGTTGGTTAAAACTAGGTATGTTAAGGCTAACCCTTCATTCCTTTTGACATTATCCATATAATACAATTAAGAGTGCCTATGTTCTTGATTTCCCATGTGCCCTATTATTATATTGTCTGTTCATATGTCTCACAAACTACATAAGTTGATAAAATTGATTTCATGATATTAACCAAAATCATATTGATCTTATTACTTTTTGGGAGATCTTATAGACTTACTTCATCATGCATTGCATTCATTTATACGTGTACATTGACCCATGACCAGACGACATTATACATGCGTACATGATATGTATATGGGACATAGGGAAAGTTTATAGCATTATATACTCACCACCACCTAATTATCTAGTATGCGTTGATGATTTCGCCCATAGAGGATGAGATGCCCTCACAGATTTAATGATATTATGTACGCATATAGGCATGCATTATATGATATTTATACGTTATGCATGAAATAATAAATATTTCATGATTCATAGAGCTATTCACACTTATAGGTTGAGTCATTTACTCCACGTCAAATCTCTCTTTTATTTGAATTAGACTTTTATAAATTTATGTATGGTGGAATGCGCTACTAAGCTATATTACCTACAAAGAATAAGGAGCAAAAGTTGAAACTTGATTTGCTGGTTAGTACTCTATTTTAGAGGACTTTTTATATTGTAATAGTCCTAAGAATGTGTTACAAATTGTAAGATATTATAATTTTTTTAATTTTTGCTAATTCTTATTATTCAGTACTTGTATAAATCATTATTTTTATTATGAATAAAATTAGCCAATAAAACACACTGCCTAGCATTTTTTCTTTTAAAAAAAATCAATAAATGCTAGTGTAACAAAGACAAACTTTAAGGGAGGTTTTTAAAATTTCTCAAAAAGAAAAAAATGGACCAGGGGAATAATATCTCAAATTAAAGGATCCAAAGTGTAATTTGATAAACTGAAGGGGATATCTGTATTATTTACCCAGGCAAGGGCGTTGATTGCCGTAGATTTATTTCGTTGATCCCCAACGTGCTCAAAGAGTCTTCCATTCAACCTGCATCACAGCATCAGTAACCCCTCGGAAGGTAAGACAAAAATCCACTCTCTTCTCCGATCCGTCTGTAATTCCTTAATATGTATGAGCACTGCTTATTCTTCAATTCAGATATTAGCGTAAAAGCAGAAAAATAATGAATTATTGTTCTATCCACAGTGCTTCTAAAGGTCAAACATCTAGATTTGTCAAATATGTGCATTGAATTGCTGCTCCGTTGAGTTTACAGAGTTGATTGTATTTTGATATTGAATCTTTTCATTTAAGGTCTGGCGATTTGTGAGGATTTACTTAGGTGGTTTTGATTTTCAGGAGAAAGATGAAGACTGTTGCGGTGGCATTGTTGGTTGCTTTAGCGGTTGTAGTTCAAGTCAACATCGGACATATTGTTGCATCTACAGTTCCTTCGTTTCTTTGGTCACCTCATCAACATGGGTATGAATTTCCGTTATTATTGTTGTTTGTGAATTCTAGTGATTGTCCCTTTTTGTTACAGCTTGTTTAATCATTATTCAAAGCAGATTATTGGTTTACCGGTGCCTGAATCAAGTAGTTTAGTTGATTAAAGTGGATCTTAATATGCAGTTGTTAGTAGTGGGGAGCCAAAAGTTTATACTAAGGGGTCTTGAAATTGCACACCTGGGATTTGAACCTATGACCTAAAGCAATTTTTGAACCCCTTCTACCATTTTACAGTTTTGTCAGTCTGTTTTTAGGACTGCACTTACTTTTATGTCTTTACCTTTTTCCCTGTTATTAGTCTGGAAAGCATGCTTAGTTGAAAAAACAACTTCAACAAACTATTCGTTTTTTGTTTCATTAAATGTTTGTAAAGTTGCAGAGGTAGTTATAGCGACTGTGATCTGTGAAGAATGTTGTACACAATCTTTTTTTGGAATCTCATTGTTTCCTTGCTGGCGGAGAGACAAAGCAAACTAATAACTCAAATATCAACTACTTAACCGGAAAAAAGAAAAGGAAGAAAAGCTTGATGTCAATGGCACAAACTCATTCTAGAGTCTCCTGGATTCTTACTAACAAAATGTATCTTTCTTTTTAATCTTATAGAAATGATTATTACATTAGCTTTTACTGTCTTCATGGGGTCTTCTTCTTGTTCCCTTTTACTGTTCATACTGGTGATGATAGTTTCTTAGTTGCATTGAAGCTTGAGAGAGGAAGCCAAAAGTTCCGAGAGGTTTCTTCCATATTTTTTCTTCAAATTAAGTCATCCTACAAAATTTCAATGAGAAAGGGCAATAAATTTGGAATTCGTCTTTATTGTTGCTGTTATGGGGCGATTCTTACGAGTGTTTTGTGTTTTGGCTTTGATGATTGTAAAATATTGCTTCCTGTAGGCATGAATATTGTCAGTTATTTCTTAGGCATGAACTAGTAGTATGATCTGCAAATTTAATGTATGTAAGCTTGAAAATTCTAGCGGCGCTCGTGATTCCTCACTGCTCCAGCATTTAGCTACTCTGTTTGACCCTCTCATGGAGATTTTCTGCTTGCTTATATACTTGTAGCTTTAAATTAGGTTATTTGTCCTTTGATTCTTTGACCGCGTGAGGCTTGTAAAGTGCTTGGTGTGAAGATAATACTAGATAGAAAATGTAGGTTTTCCCTTGCTGAACTGTCCTTTGTACAAAATTGTCCTACCAATATTTCCCTTTGTGTGGCTTAAAGCTTTATTCTCTCATAATATTCCGCTGTCTTCTTTCTTTTTTCATGTGTCCATGGCTTATCTACTTGTTGGAAACTTATCACCAAGTGGCTCCTTCGATCCCATCCCATGTAATCCTAATCTGGTTATCCTAATAATTTCCTTGCACATCTGATGATTCATGTTACTTGAATGTAACCTTTGCAATACCTTCAGTGTTTGACTCCATTAATGAGATCAATTTTCTTCATAGGCAGCCTTCACTTAGGAAGGTCAATAAATTTGAATGACATCAAATCTTCAGTCTGGGACAATTTCCTTAGCTTATTCTTACATTAGATGTTTTGTTTGGGAAACACCTGCTGCCACAGCACATTATTTCTTGTAAGTCTTGAATATGCTCTTCGTATTTCTTTGACAAAGACTTAAGGGGTAAGAGAAGTCTCAGAATCACTTGCCGCTAGAAAGTTAAAGGTTCTAATATGGACAAAAATCTCCAAAATTTAAACCTCAAGCATCTTATATCAAATCTTAGTGACAGTCACAAATTCTGGCTACCATTCAAGCTTCTAAAAGCTCCATCATTACTAACTAGTGAAGTCATCCCATCGTTTTTCTAATGCCTCAATTACTCATGCCAAAGTTCTAATGTTATAGCCTCAACTTCATAACTGTTAGTAGCTCCTTTCGTGCTGTTATTGTTTCCAGCAGACCCAGCAGTTCCTCCTTCTCATTCCAAAAGATCGTACATGACCTAGAAGCAACTACTTGTGAGCTTCTAGTTTAAGAATCATTTCTCCCCAAGGGAATAATTTCTGACCATCATAAGTACAAATCATGCTAGAACTATCACTCATAGCTCAACAGACCCCCCCCCCCCCTGCTCAAGGAGGTTTTGTAGTTATTTTCTCCGATCCACAATAAGTGACCAATTTGCCCTTTTATTTTGGTCCAAAATAAGTGCCCATTTATATAATCAAGAAAAATTCAATTTGTTTTTCCAAAATTACCCTTATGCACGTATCCTAAAAAGTCATTTACTCACACTAACTATTTTTGTCTTGAATTTAGTATTTACTTAATAGGTGTGCCCAAAACAAATTAGTCACTTATTGTGGACTGGAGTCTGGAGGGAGTAGTAGCTAAATAGAAGACAATTAACTTTATTTTTAGGCCAGAATGACTTACTTATTTTGGCTGGGTTTTCTTATCAAAACAATATAGGCTAAGTTGTGTAAGCTATAGCCATGTTTAGGATCTTTTTTCATTTGATAAAGATGGTGGACTAAAGAGTAAAGGACCTACAGAAAATAGTTACATTTAGGACTTACCAGGAGGTGTTCTCTAAAATCCGCATGCTCACAATACCACTTCATGGAGTGGAGTCTCAGAAATTCAGCAGAGTTCATAGCTGAGTTATAGTTGAAACAGAAGTCCACAGCCATGTGAAGTTGTGAACCATCTAGAAACGTTATTTAGGTCCTTGAAAAACCAATATATGATGTACTGGTGTGCCCTACAGCCTAGTTAATGAGTGATTGTGACAACTGGTTAATATCCTATTTATGCCGCTTCTTTTGTATTCCATGTTTAACATGGGAAGGTACATGTCTTTTTTAAAGGGGATCCGCACCAAATAGAAACTTATCTGAACTGCATCTGTCACACATTTATGGTGATTGTTGACAAGGGATCAATTTTATATTTCTTGTGTTACAGAGTTGCCTCAAGTGAAGCTGTCAATTACAGAACCCTTTCACTGAAGGATTTAGCCAAGTCTGTTATGGCTGAGGGTGGTTGGTCGGACTTGCTGGTACTTTGTGTTCCTAAGCTCTATATATTTCTTGCCTTCCTAGTATTTTTCTCTGGATTCATTCTCTGAAGGAAACTAATGGTCTATGATCTTCCTTAGTGCTCAGGAAAAGAAGCTGGACAGCATCTGGATCTTGCTTTTGTTTTTGTTGGGAAACAGGTAGGAATCTCTTTGTATTAGGGGAAGAGTAACAATATTTTATGGTACTTCCCTCCCCTGTAATTAAATTTCCAGAAAACCTTTAATTAAGCCATTTGGGTCTTAATTTCATATGTTTGGAGCAAAAAAGATGGCAAGATTCTGAAACACCTACCTGCAGAATTTAGTATGCTCCACGCAAATATCATGTCACAGAAATGGTGTTTGGCACATATTTGTATCCTGAGTAACGAGTAAAACCCTTTGGGGTTGGTGGCTGTGAAACTAACCCCGAGTATTTGAGTTGATAGATACAATTCCAGTTGATTCATTTAGGCATTGGAGGGGTACTCTAGTTGGGCCGGTGAAATGAACTTTAAGCTCGTATTAATGGAAAGTACTGCTGCGCTGCAGTTTCCTTATAGCTTGTTAACGCAAGGCCTTTGCATGTTTTTATTTTACTTTCTGAAAGTTTCTATCTTGCCTACGAGTCTAAATTGTATTTTTGTTGTTTAGTTGCAATCTGTGGATATTGCTAGACCCAAAAATGCCAATGCTGAGCTTGTGGACTTGCTGAAGGTAATTAGAAGTCTCCCAACTTCTGAAATTATTTCCATGATTCAATATTATGCTTGGTTCTTGATTTATTGAACAAGTTCAATTTGATTAACTTAGTTCTGGTAAAATTTTTGGCGTGAACAGGTCTCTGTTGCAAAGTCCAACTTTTCTTTGGCCTTCCCCTACATTGATGCATCAGAGGAGAGAGAATCGGTGGAAAGCTCTTTGATTTCAGAATTTACAAACACATGTGGGCATGGTCTTGAGGCCAGCAACATTGCTTTCTCAGAGTCATGCTCTGTGGAGGGTGAAGATTTCGAGAAACTTACCGATGTCCTTTCAGTTCAGGTTAATAATGGAGGAATCTCTATTCTATTGATAATGAGGCACCCAAAAAAGAAAAAAAAGTGACATTTTTCGAAGTTCTCTGCAGTGGCTATGTTCACCACAGCTACTACAGTTCGTGTGTGTGCGTGTATATTCTGTTTTCTTGTTTTATGGATGTAATAATATTTTCATCTGTCTTATGTTCACAGAACTATGTTTTCTTGTTTTATGGATGTAATAATATTTGCATGTCTTATGTTCACAGAACTATCTGCTGTCAAGGATCTCTAAACAATCCAAAGGGCAGCCAAATTTGATTGTTCTCTGCGACCAAGGTCATCGTACTCTGGGAGGGGCTGAAGAACAAACCTCCGAAGGTATGATATTAATGAAAAATATGGTTTATATATTTCTCGGTTTTATATAGTACTTAAGCTTGATAAACTTGCAGGAGAAGTTTTATCTGAACTACTCAGTTACGTGGAGAATCTGGGAGCAAAATACACTGCACTGTATGTATCAGATCCATTTAGGTCAATTCAGTTCCCCTCTCATAGGGAGGTAGAAAGATTTCTAGCTGAAGGTACTCATGGAAATAAATCACTTAATGGCTGTGATGGAGTTTGCCAAATTAAATCCTCATTTTTGGAAGGCATATTTGTGGTAAGTTGATACACCTTTGGTTGCAGTCCAAAGCTCTTCTAGTACTTTTTTCTTGTTGCGATAATGTCAAGATCATGTTGTTTTTTTCTCTTCCTTGCCGCTGCTTTTGGTGTTTATTACTTTTGATTGGGTTTTGCTCACATTACTGCTTCACGTTATGTTCCAGGCAATTGTTTTGCTTATAATTTTGATATCCGGCCTTTGCTGCATGATGGGAATCGATACTCCTACAAGGTTTGAAGCCCCTACAGATTCGTAATCATTAGATCATCTGCAGATAAATTCATATTCTGAGGTGCTCTGATTGCAGTAATGGGCTTGTATCTTTATTGCTATGCATAACCCTGTAATTTTTGTTTATTTGTCAAGCTACGTTCCCTTATATTGGCAGTGTAGAGAGTGTGACGTTCAATAATGTTATGGCCATTCCTCTTATTTTTTGGTTAGATATCATCTTGTATGTATTGAGTTTCAGCTGCCTGCCCCTAGTTTACTGTTTGCCCCATTGTAATAAAGACTTGAGATGCTTTGTTATCAAAGAAAGTATGAGCCTTGATATTGTAGCTCTCTTTCAAACTTAAACATCTGAAAGATTGATGTCGTTGCACAGTTTTATGCCATTTCAGTCTTAAGCGGTTATAATTTAATATAGTGGCACCCAAAGAGCTTTGTAAACACATCCCGAGTTTGATCTCTACCACTGACAGAAAGCCGAGTAATTCAAGTGGGAGCATGGTAGAGGGGCGGGTTTATAACTTTATATGCCTGGAGGCCTGAACCTATGGGCCAATTGAGGTTGGACCAGCTAGTTAAAATTTCATGGTATAGCCAGTTTTTATAATGGTCAATGAAAAATAGCCACTGTTTACGAAGTCAATGAAAAATAGCCACTATTTTGCTGCAATAGGGACCGGTCCCGTATAATATACGGGAGTTCTAGTGCATTTGTGTATGAACTCCAGTATATTATGCTGGACCGGTATACTTTGCTAACTCCTGTAAAATTTGCGGAAGACCGGAGCACTAGTGCTCTAAACTCCAGTATATTATACTGGACAATTATACTATTGGAACTCCCGTAAAATTTGCGGGAGTCCAGCATAATTATGCTTGAACTCCAGTAAAATTTACGGGAGTTCTAGCATAGTTATCCTGGAAATCCTGTAAAATTTACGGGAGTTCAAACATATTTATGCTGGAATTCCAGTAAAATTTGCGGGCATATTTTTTCAGATTTTGAACATTGTTTTCGCTCAGATTAAAGTGGTTAAATTTCGATGACTTTTTAAACTTGGCTATTTTTCAACGACCAGAGGTAAATCTGTCTATTTTTGAATTTTGTCCGACCAGCTAACTCCCGGGGGATGTATTGGTTATTTTCTTTAAGAAAAAACGAAGACGCCCCTTTCCCTCCCTCATGAGTTGGAAAATGCTCCAATCATGAGTTGAAAGAGCTGCAAACTAATACTTCGTAGTAGTTGATTATAAAAAACTCCGTACATTGCCTCTTAGCCTCAAACTAATATACCGGTAGCAGGGTACAAAACGCGTTGTGGTGGTGACGGAATGTGTGGACTACCCCACTGTGTTGGTAAAGAGGCTTATCATTTGCCTGTAATTATTCCATTGATAATCTGCTCAATTGAATGCAATGTGATGTTGATTAATAATAGTATTTGTCTAAACCGAGCTAAAGTGCTTTATAGATTTCCAAGACAGTGCGGGATATAATAAATATTTCCAGAAAGAGTTTGTGATACTATGTTTTAATCTCAGAGAGTCGAGTATTGAGTTGGTAGGGCATTCTCACAAATTCCATGTTCTTTGCACTTTTGCTTTTAAATTTCTAAAAGCCAATAAGAAGTCGAAAACAGTACCTGGCACACAGGATAAAGAACTCATGCCTCGAATCTCGTTTGAAATGAATGAAAAAAAGGAAAACTTACTCTTTTTAAAATAAGTACGTTGAAGCAAGAGCCAACACCATCCTTCTGCTAAAAACCAGCACTGTGTTAGCTGCTGCATTGCTCCTTGAGATTTACCCACCTCCTTTTGCAAAGTTGATATTCCCAAGATCACACTACTACTACTATTTTCTGTTATCAACCAAATCTCACCAGTCATGTCATCCTTCTGCTGTCAAAAATAATAGATTTCTTTATGGGTTTATCTTTGCTTCGGATAGGTTTTTTTTTTTTACCACTTCGATTATATTGCCAAGGGTTTGTCCCATCTAAATTCTGCATATCTGAGACTGAGTGCACTGAGGAGGAGGTAGTATTGCGGAGTGTCTAGCATGACAACTGATTTTGTAGGAAATTTGGCATTTCTTAGGTTATGATTTAACCCGCATATTCCAGACCCATTAGGTCATCATATAACCTGATTTTTTTTGTCGATGACTGATGTACCAGAATCTAAATCAAACTATGCAACATTTGACTAAATAATTTAAAAACTTTTAATAGAACTATAATTTTATAAATCAAAATTAAAATAATAAAAGGACAACATAAAATTTACTAATAAAAATAAGCATAAAAAATCTAATGAAAGAGAGAGTCAAGAGGATTTGTAGTTTGTAGAGAGCTCTTGTTGAATAATTTTATTAACTTGACTTTCAAATTATTTAATTTATTTAAGAAATAACTTTTAGTTAAAAAATTACTTTTAAAATTAGTTGTTTATTTCTACACAATTTTTTTAAGATTTAAGAGTTATCTTATTAGAAAATTATTTAAATTGAAAAAGAATCAAATAGACCCCACATGTCTCCGTTTAGTTTTGGTAAACAAAATGAGCATAACTTTGAACCCCCGAACCAAATGTCACTTTGAACACCTTGAACCGCTGGACTGTCGCACTCAACTATGTTAACGGTGCTCAAGATATAATATATAACCATATATACTACTCCATCCGTTTCAGTTTATGTGAAACTATTTCCTTTTTGATCTGTTCCAAAAAGAATGACCACTTTCTAAATTTGGAAACAATTTAGATTAAACTTCTCATTCTATCCTTAATAAGAAACATTTATAACCACACAAATACTCGGGACCTCCATTTTAACTTATTAGGACCACAAATTTTAAAAGTCTTCATCTTTTCTTAAACTCTGTGCCTAGTCAAACATGTTCACATAAATTGACAGAGATAGTAGATTTAGCTTACATATGCTTATAATTTTTGGCGATGGGTGTGCGCTTGACCACCTTTGGCATAGCGTGACAACACCATTGTTTGTATGCTCTTTCTCCCTCAATCCCATTTAGGGTTTGGACTGTAAAATTAGGCGATTACATTGACATACTGTAGCAATCACCACCGACCAACAATCCAGCAATGATTTGTTTCAAATTTTAATTTCCACTTCACGAAGAACAAGTAAATTTTGATCTTATAATTTATGAGCTGTTTAATCCCCCTACCCCACATAGTCCTTTAGATTCAGAGTTTAGGTGTTGTGAGTTTTGACTATGGGTGTCCAACGGGACGGGCCGGCCCGTCCTGTCCCGTCCCGCGTCAATTTAAATGGGACGAGCCATTGTTAAACGGGACACGGGATGGGACGGGACGACCGTTT
This sequence comes from Nicotiana noctiflora, assembly GCA_032618575.1. Classification (NCBI taxonomy): domain Eukaryota; kingdom Viridiplantae; phylum Streptophyta; class Magnoliopsida; order Solanales; family Solanaceae; genus Nicotiana; species Nicotiana noctiflora. The sequence goes on along the minus strand of JASVEL010011483.1, from coordinate 961 downwards.
CGTCCTGTTTATCCGGTCCCGTTTCGTCCAGTTTCATCCCGTCCCGTACCGTCCCGTCCCGCGTCCCGCGTCCCGCTTAGATTTAATTTTTTATTTATTTAACTAGCCGTTGGCCAACGACTTAATTGGAAAATATAGCCGTTGGCAACGGTCCAAACAAGCCCTACACCACCCCCAAAACACCCCCTACCCCCAAACTTTTAATATAACCCCTAAGTTTATTAAATTATACTTTGGCCCTATTTTCTACTATAAATACCCCCATTCTTCTTCATTTTTCCCCACAAAAAATCAATCTTCTCCCTCAAATCTCTTACATTCTAATATCCTATCTATATTCTATATTATTCTCTCAATTTTGTTACTATCAACTATCAAGTATCAACTATCAAGTGCTATCTTTCAACTTTTAATTTTCTAGTATTTGGGCAAATTTGTTGGAGCACATTTCAAGCTTCAAGTTTCAATATTTGGGCAATTTCTTCAAGTTTTAATATTTAATCACGGTGCACTCCTTCCATCTCCTAATTTTGATATATAATTTTTGCGTATCGTTTTAGTGCTTAATTTTTGTGTTTAATTTATCTATTATATTTTCGTATTTCATTTGTGTGTTTAATATTTGTGTTAGCTTTTTTAATTTAATTTCGTATTTAAATTATGGCACCTAAAGTATTTGGTTTTTTTAAAAAAATGTAGTAAAACAAATAGCAAAGGTGAAAGTAGTAGTAATCATAATCCTAGCCCTTCTACTATACCTAGAGTTAGAAAGGATATTAATGATATGACATATGTTGATGAAACTTCATTTTTCCAACCCCCCACATTTTATGATGTTCATGTCGGAGAACAATTAGATCATGAAACTTTACAAAGACAATTTGGAAATGATATTTATTTTGAGGATGAAGAAAATGAGGATGTCCCATAACACAAGCTCCAACTCAGAGTCAATCTCAGT
>JASVEL010011482.1:0-88870 GCA_032618575.1 Nicotiana noctiflora | reverse complement strand
CTTATATTCCGATTATTGAGAGGACCGTTTACTTTAGATGTTTAGGATTTGGCCAATCAGTTCATGAGGGTTGATGTTTTTGAGCCCAATCATGTGTTAGCTTGCACAGTCGCTCGTTCTTATCTAAAAATCAAACATAAGCTAACTCTATCACCTCCCCCTTCGGGCTTCGTGATTCGATAGTTGGGGTGCCCCGCGTGAATGTTTTTTTCAGGATCATTCGGTAGGTTGATATTCATAAAAACTTGTGACTTGGCGTCGATTGGGTCAACGATTGAAATGTCATTAGGGTCGATAGGGGGCGTCGTTGCTTGGTACTCCATTATTATTTTCACCGTGGTGGACTGACTCGGCGTCAACATTCAAGTGAATAGAATGAGAATTTGACACCTTGGATAATCCTTACATCAAACTTTTCAATGAGCAGTATAAAATAGGTGTGGTATAAAGATTTATATTAAATTATTACTAAGTTTGGCCCCACAGTGAGCGCCAAGCTATTTACCCTTAAAATGAGTAACAACTAAATTTATACGCGGCTTAAAGGATACATGATTTAATTTAACACGAATGATCTAAGAACATTTAGTAATTTGATTAAAGGAAAGAAAAACGATCAAACCAAATGTGACAAAATAAGTGAGCTTGCTATTAGGTTTGAATGCTTGAAACCGGTTCCGATCGAGACCTCGAGATGGGGCTCGATTGCAACTAAATGAATGAACAGCTGAAGAACACTTGGACAATTACTAAGAGACAAAAATAAACTTTATTGATTTGATATGCGTGCCAATAGTGACCCAAAAAATAAAAAGGTTCTCCTCTTTATATAGTAAGGAAATTTCAAATCCTAGTACAAGTCTAAACAAGATAAAAATCCTTTTCTTTCAGTAAAACATGATCCGTAGTCGATATCGTGCATGATCCACGCCATAATATCCTGTTGATGGCATATATTTTGGCTCCACGTTTGTCTTCTTTAGCTATCTTCCCTTTACCTCGATTCTTTGTTTTGATCGAGTTTGATTATTCCCATATTTGGCCATGTCCGATCTCCGATGTATTATTCGTCCCCTCCCCCCCCCTCCCCCCCGCTCTGATTTGTGGGTGCCCCAAACTTTATCCGAGCCAGCGTCAAACTACGTTGTCTCTCGTTTCTTCATCGGAAAATCAAGGATAACTTTATCCTCAATTTTACCCGTACATAAAACTCTTATAAATCCTCAAAGGTTTGTTTTTTTACCGTCAAAAGTATATATCTTTTATTGCAGAACTCTGATGACTAAGACCATAATAGACAATATCATTTCTTCAAATAAGCAAATTGTGCGTAAGAGTAACTGGAATAAAATAAAGGGGAAATAAATATACAACTGGATAGGAAAAATTAGTTGAACTAGTCACGACGATACCAAGGATCCCGAATCCTCAATCTATTGACTAGTAACTATTCATTATGAAGAATTAGAGAATAATGTGAGTCGAAAAAAAAAATAGAATTACTTCATTTTTCCTATATGTATGGATTTAGATGATCCCATATCTACGAGGCTTGATAATGGCTTACAACAACAACAACCAAGTATAATCCTCATAAGTGGGGTATGGGGAGGGTAATATGTACACAAACCTTACCCCTACTCCGGGGGCAGAGAGGTTGTTTCCAGGAAAAGAAGCATCAAGTGAATGACACAGCTCACTTGCGTCACATCATTAAACAATGAGCTATAAGGAATCCCAACTTCACCGCCAAAGTTAGCGAGTACATTTTATAAATCATATATTATTATAAATTATAATCATAAATTATTAGCAAAATGTAAAATAGACATCCGGAGTTCCTAGGCCTCATCATTCACATATACATCAGCCGATATCACGTAAAATTAATAAAAGTAAGGGGAAGAAGAAAAAAGGGGGACGGAAAAATTGGTGTAACGTAATCTTTTTTTATATATTTCCTTAATTTCTACCATAGAAGAGGTTGAGGATAATCTCATTGTTATTCCTGCAGAAGCTCTGTTATGTCAGGAGAAATTTAGGTACCTGTTGAGATTACCATTAATCAAATTGATGCTGAATGAGGATAGTAGGCTCTCCGTAGCTCATTATACCTATGATGATCGAACTTATGAAGTTTCATGAGTTGTTTTTGCTTCGTACTAAAACGAGCCTTAAAGAAACCTTCAAAAGAAGGTTCTTTGGACGTTTTAAGGAAGAAAGCAAAACCAGCCATGCAATATATTGATGTTACGTAGAAACAAATGGGTTCCATGACATCCCATGTTAAGTCCCAAAAAGTGAACCGCATGAAAGCTGCTGTCTGAAGTACAAAGCAGCTTAGTCCACACCACATTTCTCTACGTACCAATGATTCTGCTTTCTTGTCAATTACTGCTTTTTGCTCTTCCATTTGTTGAAGCTCCTTGTTTGTTCCTATTTCATGATTTTGGTTGGCTAAGGGCATTGGCATTAGTTCTTGCATTGCTTTTACCACCTGTAACAAAAAAACAAGGTTAAATTTTAGGAGTGATCATATAATTATTATTTTTTCATTAAAATTATATAACATTATTTTATCACATAAAAATTATTTTTTACTAACTCATACAAAATTCGTAGTGACCAAAAAACATAATTTTTCGGTAGTATTTTCTTATTCCATGTTTTTTATCTTTTTTATTTTTAGGATAAATATATGTATTTCTCCTATTTTAATTGGATTATTACTTATTAGTTTGAAAATAATAAAAAAAATCCGTGGGATACGAAAATACAACTATTGTATGTTTCGGTCACTAATTTTTATGTGAAAAAATAAAGTTATATGATTTTAGTGAAAAAAAATTATAATTGCATCCATCTGTTAAATTTACCCCATAAAACAAGGACAAAAGACTTTACATTAACACTCCATATGGATGACGTTACTAAAACTCCACCCACCCCACATTCCTAACAAACAATATATGTATGTAAAAAAATCACTAAAGTTGAGATATATCGGATTCTAAATTCATAATTTTAAGAGTAAGATAGGTTTAGTGATAAGAACATAAATGGAACCCATTAAGTAAAAGCTTTTGATATTTTTCGAGACCTTGTGTTACTTTTTTTAAATAAGGAAGGTTCATGATTACATAAAAGTTAGTTGATTTCGAGATGATCTGCCTATTTAGACAAATGAAGACATCAAACTTAGGGCCTAAAGTTTGTTGGTATTTCAGTTATTCTTTATCCAAGAAGAGGGGATATATAGATCTTTATCTTTGTTTATAGTGTGGGATTTTTGCTAGCTTTGGACTCCACAAAACTCGGATCTCTTCCATTAATCTCTCTTTCTCATAGACCAAACAAAGAAAATCACCCAAGCTATGTTTATCCTAATTTTGTCTATTTGGAAATAATATTATTAAATAAATCTGAATTTAGAGATCTGGAGTGAGTCTCAAAACCATGTACCAAATACACAAAGAGATGGACGTTTTATCAGTTTTCCGATTTGTTAAATAAAAGACATTCTTATTTTAATTATTATATATTGTAGGTAATGCAGTGCACTTAATCTTATTTTTATTCATTACCACAACAAGATATAACAAAATTATGAAGATAAAACCAACCTGGTCAGGCCGAAGAAAAACCACGTTCCCCAAAAGAATCACATCTCCCGACTCGTCCAGCATCTTAGCAAACTCTAGGCCTTGATCAATGTTGGAACAGGTTTCGTTACAGATTTGATGAAATTCCGAGCATAAAATCCAGTTCTTATTAATTTTCCTTAACCTCGCTTTCACCATCTCAAGCTGTGATAACCTAATTGAGACGTATAATGCTATCAAAGTGATTAAAAAACTATATATCATTCCTTCAACAGTCTAAAGTTTTAATGAGATTTGATAGTCACAGAACCCAATATAATAGCAGGTAAGAGGTACTCGGTTCAAATTAATCATATAATTTGGCCAATGAAAAACAAATGCAATAGTGACCAAAAACAATTTTGAGCCACCTTTGTCAGTATACTAGAATCTTACGCTTATATTTACACAATATAATATTTAATGAAAAGGATTCACCTAGCTCTACCTCTGCCCACACCAAAGAGATGTATTGAAATACTATAAAATATAGTTAAAGTATTCTCTCTTGTGACTTAATATTCTTAAATGTAATGGTTGCATAATTTAACAAACCTTAACAGCTTTCTTGCATCCGTGACTCCTAATTGCTCCAACTCCGGCCAACGTTGTGTCGGCGGCACGAGTCCGTTAAGTCTGATTCTATCTCTTGTAATGTCCATCCCACGTAGTTTTTCACGAAGCTTTTCTCCGGTGGGTAGTGATCGGAGCTCCGGCGAGGACGCCAGTGACTGGTGGAGGAATCGCCGGAATAAACCACTGTCTCCGGCATCATGGGTTATATTTTTGTCAGGATGAGGATAAAGCTGGCATTTTGCCAACATGGATGAGGAAGCAATACGACAGGTTGTTGAGGATGGAGCAGTGAATTTATATACACTGAAAATTCGCTCCGGTAGTGTTTTCTTGAACGCCATTATTGAATGGTTTCAAGAATTGTAATTTTTTTTTCATGGGTTAATAAAACCTTAAACTGATGAGGAGAAATGTTGTAAATTCCATGACATTATATAGGTCTCCTGATCATTATACCCTCCACCTCCCCTCCCCCCCTTCCCCCCATAATGGCCCCCTACGCTAAAGGAATGAATAATGAATATTCGTGCAACATGAGAGCAGGTTCATAATGAAAATATTACATCATAGGGGTATTTAAGTAATTTCAAACGCAAATTTCTCAAGAAAATAATATATGAAAAAGATTTTCATATGTAATCAAAGTTCTCATGACCGTTTGATTATTTAGAAAATTAGTCCCATGATATGCGATTGACTATAGAGATGTGGGTTTGAGTCGATTATTTGTCATGCGTAACACGTGTTAATTAAAGAAACCTTCAATAACAATAATTATTGTGTGTTTGTTGTAGATTAAGTTAACATAATAATTGTGGATAAAATAGCTGACGTAGATATCTAAATTAAGGTAATTTGTTTATCTAATCGTGTCGCCACATATATCTGAGGTGGCTGATTCCGAAAGAGTTGGGGGTTGCTTTACAGTTTGTTATTTTTAGTTAGTTGAATTAATAGAGGATAATGTCAGAAATTAACGTAGCCTTGGAAAATCGAAATTGGCGCATACGTTGTTTGAAAGTATTTGAAACTTAGAACTATACCTAAGAAGAAGGGAAATGTCAGTCAAAGTCCAGATTGTTGTCCTATTGTGGCCGAAATACAAGTTAATCTACATCCAACAAGGACGACTTGGTTTATCTTGAACGAAAAGGTTTATCCATATCCGACATTTTATTATAAATTATATTTACTGATATATCATTAATTAATAATAAATTTAAATGTGAATTCGTGCGTATTAACTAAGTCGTTCAAATGATAAAATTTGAATAAAGAAACAATTTGTTTATTTGATTAGTGTAGATATTCTACGTGAGTACTCCTATAATTACTAATGCCTTTTGTTCATGTTGTTGCTTTGTTTACTTTGCCCTTTTATATGTGAGATTTTGGTTTATTCTGGAGTCACTGATACTTTTCCTTTTGTTTTGTTTTTGTTTGGTTTTTGTTTTTTTCCTTTTATCGATCTTTCGTCGAGAGTCGATTAGAAACAGCATCTATGTCATGTCGGATAGGAGTAAGGCCTGCGTACATATTATCTTCTCCAGACTCCATCATGTGAGACTATACTGAATAGTTGTTGTTGTTGATTAGTATAGATATTGGGATTGAATGTAACATTTTTTTCAATCAAGATTATTATGTGGTTTACTGCCATCGTTATCACAGATTAAATATAATATTAATATGCCAACCCCATCTCGTATTGCGCTTTCAACTCTAATACTCCGTTCCACTTCATTTGGCAAAGTCAATTCAAAATTTTTAATTGTTACATTGGTTTCAGATTTAATATTTTACCATATGTCAGAATACGTGGTATATTTTTTCTAAGCTATCTTATAAACAATAATGTATTTTTATATTTAAAATTGGTTTAACTCTAAAAACAATTTATTCTACTATAAGGAAATGTTTGCAACCACATAATATCCATGACTTATTTTAGATCCCTAGTTTCAAAACAAATCTTTCTTAAATTTTGAGCTTAATTAAATATTGTTACATAAAATAAGATAGATGAAGTATTAATTTCAGGACTTCATTGCAAACATAAAAAAAAGGAGAGAGAGAGAGAGATATTCGTGTTGTGATATATATTATTAACCATAGGCTTAGTTCAGATATAGTATTTACTATGAAATAATAATTTATTTCATTTTAATAAGGTTTTAAATAGATCATATATTAGTGTCTGTCTTTTACTTATATAGTAGATGATTTAGTGTATAGAGTTTAACTTATGCACGGAAGATTAGATCACCGGCTCTTATAAGTAGAATGTTTGAGTTCACAATCTAATGATGGAATTGGACAAACCATCACGAATGATTGTAGCACAAGATTAAATATAATTTATCTTGATTATGGGAAAGGTTTACATCCAACTTTTTGTGTCCTAGATGTAAACACGTGATTTTTGACCCTCCCCGAGATTTTCTATATTTTTAGCGTAAAATATTTAGTTTAGTTTTAATATAGCTATTTTAGCTAAATTTGACTCTTTTACTTTATTTTTACCTCAAAATGAAAAATAACAAAAATATAGTTTTATTAATGTTTCGTAGTCATTTTAAACTTGAAAAATACAAAAATAGTACTTTATATTTTTTTTTATAAAAAACGAAAATAATAAAAAAATAGTTTCACAAATATTTTGTAGTTATTTTAAACTTGAAAAATATAAAAATAGTACTTTATATTCTTATCTTTTAATAAAAACGAAAATAATAAAAAAATAGTTTCACAAATATTTTGTAGTTATTTTAAACTTAAAAAATATAAAAATAGTTTTATTTTTATTATAAGTATTATAGTTATTTTGATTACCTAGGATTAATTAAATAACACCATTTTCGGTTCCGGGCGAAGAATAATATTCGGGTTCAAACTACCCGGTTTTATAATTTTCGGACCTAGCCCGTAATAAACCGAGTCCACTACACTAAGGGGGGACAACACATGATGGGGATGGGGAATAAGAAGAAAAAAGACAAAAGAAAAATACAAAAGGAAAATGACAAAAATAAAAAGACAAGAAAAAAGGGTGGTCTCTCACGTGAAGTGAGAGACATGTTTGTGAATGGGAGGATTTTTTTTAAGAAAAGCACTGTTCATCTTCTTCTTTAAAGAAGAAGAGAACAACGGCAGAGAGCATGGTTTTTCGGCAAAAAGAAAACAAAACCAAAGAGCTCCAGCAGTCGACCAAAACGACCCTCCCCATCGTTCAACCAGCTACCAACAGTCATCTCTCCTCACGTCCAAACGACCACCTGCAACGTCTAGCCATGAACGACCCTCCCTCATCACCATAACTGACCGGAAAACACACGCACAGACGGACATAAATGAACAGATTTCTAGAAGTTTGGAAAGAAAACAGAATACACAACTTAAAAGTTAGAAACGAAATGAAACAAAAGGCAAGAGATCCGGGTTGCGGCGAGTTTTGGTGTGATTCAAGTTTTCCGGAGATTCCGAGTTCGTCGGAGGTCGTAACCTGAGGTTTCCGACGAGTTTCGAAGTCTGGGTCGTGATTCCGTCGAGATTTCTATCTTGGTCCAGTGATTAATGTCGTCTTTTTCTCTGAAAGTTCAACGTAAGACTCATCTTTCTTTCGTTTTGGATTTATTTTGGTGACATATTTCTTTCTATGTGTTTTGCTTCTTCAGTGACTTGTGTGAAGATTAGTATTTTTCTTTGACTGTTTGTTCTTAGTCGTTGGTAATTGAATAGGATATTATCTTATAATTGAATTGATATAAGAAGTTTGTGCGTAACAGTGAACTCATGTGATGTGTTTGTTAAAGTTTGGTTATACATTAATTTGCTTATTGTTTGTTGCCAATCCACTCTGTTCGTTTTGGCAGTAGAATTGTTACAAATTATTGTTAAGCTTGGTTTTGAGGTGTGTCGTGTCAAATAAAATGACAATTGTATAACACTCATTTTGATTAATCTTGTATCGGTCTCTTAATTAATTTTGTTATCCTTAGAACTCGAGGTGTGTCATTTAGTAAATTTTATGGCCCTCGTAAACTACAAATGCGGAATTGCTTTAGACACGATTGATAATAATATTACTTTCCTAAATACGGGAGTGCATTTCATGCGGCCCAAATTCAAATCCAAAAAATGTTGAATAAGAATGTGTCGAGCATCCGGGTGCATTTCATGTGACGTGATTCGAAACATATTTTTAGGCAACATTCTCTTTCGTAAATAATAATAATAGTAAAAGCGGTAAAGGGATATTAATTTATATTAAGTACATGACTGTAAAAAATCAGATAAATAAGCCGAATATGATAGTTAAGCGACCGTGCTAGAACCACGGAATTCGGGAATGCCTAACACCTTCTCCCGGGTTAACAGAATTCCTTATCCGGATTTCTGGTTCGCGGACTGTTAAATAGAGTCATTCTTTTCCTCGATTCGGGATTCAACCGGTGACTTGGGACACCATAAATCTCCCAAGTGGCGACTCCGAATTAATTAAATAAATCCCGTTTCGATTGTCCTTTAATTGGAAAAACTCCCTCGTGCTCCCGCGGCGCGGAAGGAGGTGTGACAGCTCTGGCGACTCTGCTGGGGATGATAAACCCAGAACCACTGGTTCAGGGTTTAAGAATTCGAGCTTAGAATAATTGTTGTATTTGGCTTATTTATTATCTGATTTTATTATATGATTGTATTAATGTGCAAAATGATATTTTTATCGCTTTGATATTTTTTTTTTTGAACTGTACATATAAATTGTGCCGAAACCAATCTCCTCTCCGAGTCTTCTAAATCATGAAGAAGGGTGCACTTCGTGTGACTTCTTTTCTGTATAGTGTCTAATTCCCACCTTAGAACGAGGTTTGGATAAGTTGCAAAACCGGTGAAGCTTCTGTATTCTCGGGTTGCTGCCTCCTCCTCGGCTCGAGTTGTCCGCTCGGGTAAGCCAGGTCTAGAACAATAAACCCAGGTTTTTAAACCTAGAATAACAAAGCTTCATGCTGGATCCCTAGTAGGAACGTTTATTTGCATCATGTTGCATTTGACTTAGGGGACTCAACACAGGGGTTGGGTCTGTCTAGGACAGGTAACCTGAAATGAAAAGACCATCCTGCTGCATCCTGTTTGTTTTATGCATATATTTGCTTCAGACTTGCAAGCTAACCGTTTTTTTTATATTGAGGAAAATGAAAAAAAAAATAGTTTCAAAATAGTTTATTTTTTTTACTTAAAAAGAAAAAAAACGTTTGTTGTAAAATAAAAAATATGTGATTTCAAAATAGTTTGTTTTTTTTTACTAAAAAAAAAAGAAAAATTTTGTTTTAAACTTAAAAAAAAAATGTGTGAAAAAAATAATAAATAGTTTGTTTCCTTTAAAGATATAATTATTGGACCGAACTACGCTGGTTTGATTCTCCCCATTAGGTGGGATACGTAGGCAACCCTCATCGGGTCCAACCACCCCTTCAAAAAATTTAAAAAAAAAAGATGTCGAAGTTTTAGTTTTCAATAAAATCAAAGTAACGCTGTTTTTGAAAATAGCCGAATGTTCCGAAAGGACACCGGAAGGCTGTTTTTTCAAAAATGGCCACTTTGAAGTCTTTTCTTTTTCTTTTTGAACAATAGCCTTGAAATATTCCATGTGGAAATGTTGAAAGGCCGCAACCTCAAAATAAAGTTTGGGATACCACCCCTTTTAAAAAAAAATCATCAAAAAAAAATTTGTGTTTAATTTCGTCAATAAAATCAAAGTGACGTTGTTTTTTAAAATAGCCGAATGTTCCGAAAGGACGCTGGAAGGCTATTTTTTGCAAAAATAGCCGCTTTGAGTCATTTTAGATAATTTACGAGCATAGCCTTGAAATATTCCTTGTGGAAATATTGCAAGGCCATAGCCGCAAAATCAAGTTCGGGTTCACACCCCTTTTGCAAAAATAACCAAAAAAAATGTGTCAAATTTTTGATTTTATGTTATAAATAAATCGGGTGATGCTATTCTTGTTTAAAATAAGCCGAATGTTCCCCAAAAGGACGCCGGAAGGCTATTTTTGCAAGAATAGCCACTTTGAGTCTTTGTAAATAATTTTTGGGCACAACCTTGAAATATTCCCTCGTGGAAATATTGAAAGGCCGTATCCGCAAAATTAAGTTTGAGTCATCACTCAACCTTAAAAATAAATAAATAAATAAATATGGTTTTGCTGAAATGGCCACATTTGGTATTTAAACTTTCTCAGTCTTGTGTTGGCCTGTGTCGGTGCTGAACGATGCCCCATGGGCCCTAAGATGAAAAATTTTGAATTTGTAGTCTCTTAAATAAAATTTTGCAAAAATAGCCGTTTTGTCAAATAAGTCATTACATGGCTAATTTTGTAGAAATAGTCATAATTGGCGCTAAAAATATTCTTATTCTTGTAGAAATCTCCGGCACAAGGTGTGAAAGTTTTTCATCAGAGTTTGTAGTTGCAGTCGGCTTTTACAATTTTTCCTTCAAAGAAAAAAAAATCAAAAAAAAATCAAATAAACATCTCTTTATTTCTTGCATTAATTTGCAAGAACTACGCTCGGTCCGATTCATGCGGGGTCATGATACGTAGGCAATCTCCATAAGATTCGACCACAACTATATATGTATATATATGAAAAAAAAATGAAAAAAAAAAGAGAAAAAAAAGAAAAAGAAAAAAGAAAAAGAAGTAAGCAAAAAATATGGATAAGGACTGACTAATTCCATTTCTACCATATTTTATTTTGAATTGTTGAGAATTGAGGTGGTTGGTTTGTGGTGAACCGGAAACAGAAGATCCAGGAAAACCCGATTATGATCCAAGATAGTGACACCAAGAATATCGCATAGAGTCCTTTACCTGCACGCCATGATGGACGCTTTGTGGGGATGTATTGACTAAAGCTGAAAATGTCGAAGCAAATAAGTGGCCTTGGTAATATTGATGCGAAGCTCAGTGGCCAAAATATCGTGCTTGGTAATCGGGAAGACTCTCCATTTCTTGGTCAACCAGAATGGAGTTTTTGGTGGCTTATTTTGTTGTCATTTATGTCGTCCAGATTATCTCAGGGTTGTAATCAGGATATTGTCATGTAACTCAAACCCTTTTATCGTTCTATTTTGTCCAGTTTTCTATTGGTCGTAATACCTCATTTAGTATTGTGTAGGTTTGTTCCAAGGGTGTACCCCAGTTTATTGTGTTTGTTTTGTTGTATTAATTCATTTCTAGTTCGTCTAATGCAACTCTCTTGTTTGCCATTATTTCGAGTCATTTTTCTTCGATTTAAGTCTTTCTTCTTTATAGTCATTTTTCTGTCAACACTAGTGACATGACATGCACGCATAATTGTGGCCTGATCTTAAAAGTTAATCATGAAGGAATTGGAAGATAATCATGGCATTTTAAAAGAAATAATGATTTGAGATTATTTGGAACCCGAGTCACGTGAAATTTGGGGCGAGTAAAATACAAAGAAAGCCTTAAGGGCAAAATGGCCATGCTGACATGGGGTTCGCTCGTGATACTGAAATGGAAGTGTCGTCCAGCAATACTTTAAAATGGCGGATGAAAAAGGCGAATGGACGATATGGTTATCACTCCTAGCACAACCAGAAGATGTCGTGAATATGTTGTTTGTACTTGGCATGTTTTGAAGATTGGAATGACGAAGGCATTTTGTTTTGCTACCCAAACACTTTATCCTTCGTTAACCCTTCGAGCCTTATTTTGATTTCTTTCATACCCCTCCTTCGGAATCGGTACCAAAATTAGAAACACAAATGGGGAAGATAAAGAAAGAAAAAGAGAAAAAACAAAAACAACCAAAAAGGAACGAAAAAGAAAAGAAAAAAAATGAAAAAATGATGAAAAAAAATGAAAAGAAGGAATTGGGAACTACGTTTGACCTGATTCCTTAAAGAGGATACGTAGGCGCTTCACAGCTCGGTCATAGTGTAAATAAAGAAATAAAAATCCCCAAGTAAAAAGCTGGGGCAAAGAAAAATTGTGTTTATTGTAAATAAATTTAGGTCCGAAGGTTGTAAATTTTGAACCCAAAATTGATTTTGTTTTGAGCCTTCAATACCCTTTCTTTCTAGCCCTATCCAAATCCCACATTACGGTCCAAAGAAAGACCTTCCGATCGGTCTTCAAAAGATGCCGCGTCAGGCGAGGGATAGAGTCCTATAACACGCTGATTCTCAGCAGAAAAGACTCTGATTCTCAGCAGAAAGGAAATACGAGAGTCTTGGCAGTGACACCCCAATCCCCAGCTAAAAGTAATACAAATGAGAGAGTCTTACTTATTTTATTAACAATTTCGAGCTTCTGAGGCCTTGAAAACCTCATTCTATGTTGCCTCGATTTGCGTGCACGATCCGAGCATGTAGCCGGAAAGATTTTGTGATAGAAAATATGAATTCTATGAGAAATTTGGATAAAAATGATATTAATATTGATATGGTTGACTTCGGTCAACATTTTTGGTAAACGGATCCGGACCCGAGATTGGATGGTCCCGAGAGGTCCGTAGAAAAATATGGGACTTGGACATGTGTCCGGAGTCGAATTATGAGGCCTAGAGCCCAAGTTATGAATTTTTATGTGAAATTGTTTTTGATGCAATTATTAAAGGAAATAAATTGATAGACATTGGTATCGGGCTCGTATTTTGGTTCCGACACCCGGTACAAGTCTTAAATATTATATATGTGATTTCTGTAAAGTTTGGTGACATTTGGATGTCGTTTGAGATGTTTTGGACCTTGAGTTCCAAGTTAAGAAGTTTTGAAAATCAAAAGTATGAAAATCATGAGTTTGAGGCTCGATTTGATTAAAACGAAGTGATATTGGCGATATGATCGCACGAACAAGTCCATAATGTGTTTTTGAGGTTGTGTACATGTTTGGTTTGGAGCCCGGGGGCTCGGTAAAGATTTGATAGGCCGTTGGATGAAAATCTGAATTTTGAACTGCTGGTTTTTTTCACCCAGCTGTTGGCTTCGCAATTGCGAAGAATTTCTCGCAATTGCGAAGGTGACAGACCAAGGCAGGGTTCGCAAATGCGAACCCCTGATCGCAAATGCGAAGCCGGCCTTGTTCGCAAATGCGAACAATTGTTCGCATTTGCGAAGGTTCCCAGTGCTGCCTTGGTTCGCAAATGCGAACCATTGTTCGCAAATGCGAACGTCCCAGTGATTGCCTTGGTTCGCAAATGCGAACCATTGTTCGCAAATGCGAACAATGCCTTGTAAAGCATGTGTTCGCAAATGCGAACATTAGTTCGCAAATGCGAACTGTTCGCAAATGCGAACAAATGTTCGCAAATGCGAACTTTCCACTCTTAGCTTATTTTTCAAACTCCAGAAATTGGTCGGGGTTCGCAATTGCGAACCCATGTTCGCAAATGCGAACACAGAGACCTGAAAAACACGAATTTCGGTCATTTCTTCATTTTTCACAAAACCAAAACACCCATTTGCGACTCTTCAAGGATTTCTTCTTCATCAAAACGATTGTAAGTCACTTTTTACTTAATTCTTTCAATTCCTAACATCATTAAACATGTTTTTCATTAGAAATCAAATGTTTTCATGGTAAAATTCTTGTTTTTGTTAGAAAATAGGGTTTTTCATAAATTGGGGAATTGGACCTCGAATTGAGGTCCGATTTTGAAACAAATTATATACGTGAACTCGTGGGGGGATGGGTAACCGGATTTTGGTCCTAACCCCGAATTCCGACCATGTGGGCCCGGGGTTGAAATTTACTATTCATGGCAGAATGTTGTAAAAGTGTTATTTGGTATTAAGAATTAGTTTGTGGAGTAGAATTGATGATATTAAATCAATTGTGTATAGATACGGTTGGATTGGAGCCAAATTGAAAGAAAAGACATTTCCACGGATTGGATTGTTCATAAGTATTCGAGGTAAGTGTTTGTTCTATCCTAGCTTGAGGGAATAGGATTATGTGTTATGTGTTTTGTGATCGAGTGCGGTGTATGGGCTGTGGTGACGAGCATCCATACATTGGCGTCTAGTATGACCGTGAGTCGTTGGAAAATGATATTTTGAGATATATTACATGTGAATCGTTATTGTTCTCCCTTGTTGGGACTTGTTGTGAAGATAATTATTGATTGCCCTTGATGGGACGATTTATGAATTGTTGTTTCTTTCTCTGGCCCTTAACTGTGATTGTTATTTGGGTGAGGAAGAGTGATAATGCACGAAGGGTGATGGCGTGCCATGTTTATTTATTTATGCACGAAGGTTAATGCCGTGCCATGTTTATTTATTGATTATGCACGAAGGATCATGTCGTGCCCTGTTATTGAACCATGTACGAAGGATCATGCCGTACCATGGATGTGAGGATGAGAGTAAAAGCACGAAGGGTGATGCCGTGTACTTTATTTGTTTATTTGGTGAGGATGAGAGTAAAAGCACGAAGGGTGATGCCGTGTACTTTATTTGTTTATTTGGTGAGGATGAGAGTAAAAGCACGAAGGGTGATGCCGTGTACTTTATTTGTTTATTTGGTGAGGATGAGAGTAAAAGCACGAAGGGTGATGCCGTGCAATTGCTTGTTATTTCTTGAAGTGATATTATTCGTGTTTACATTATACTTTGTTTTCTTTGTGAAATTATTAATTGTGGTTAGTTGTTAAATTCTTTAAGATATTTCTTATTGTGTTATTACTTGATTATTTCTTGTTATTTTGTGGTACACATATATATATTGAATTGCACAGGTTTATGTGAGTGTCTGGTCCTAGGCTTGTCACTACTTCGCCGGGATAGGCCGGGCACTTACCAGCACATGGGGTCGGTTGTGCTGATGCTACACTTCTGTGCGTTTTTGCACAGGTCCAGGTTACGATCAGGAGCAGCAGCAGCAGTAAATAGATTGCGTGGGAGTTGATCACATTTGAGACCGAGGTAGCTTGCAGACGTCCGCAGGCCCGGCGTCTCTTTCTCTATTTATGTTAATAGATGTAGTCTCGTTGTTCCGAGACAAACAGTATTATGTTATATTTCCTTCAGACTTTTATGTGTAGTATTCCATAGTAGTTTGTGAGTTGGTGACTCCACGTCTTGGGTAGAGGATTTCGGTATAATTTTCACTTTGTGATTTGTTATATCCATTTCGATAAAGTATTCCGCATTTATTTAATTAAAATTGTGTTAAAAACAGGATAGTATGAATATAGTGGCTTGCCTAGCTACCACGAGTAGGCGCCATCACGATCCCGATGTTGGGGGAAAATCCGGGTCGTGACAAGTTGGTATCAGAGCTCTAGGTTACATAGGTCTCACCACTCACGAACAAGCTTAGTAGAGTTTGAGAGGTAGGTACGGAGACGTCTGTACTTGTCCTCCAGAGTCTATTGAGTTAGGAAAAAGTCTCTCATTTGTTCTTTCTTGTCGTGCGACTTGTTCCTCAATTACTGATTGAATTTCTATTCTGTCCTTTCGCAGATGGTAAGGACACGCACTTCTTCGTCCGCTGACCAGCAGCCTGAGCCCCAGGCAGCTCCTGTGAGGGGCAGGGGCCGAGGCCGTACTAGAGGCCGTGGTAGGGGTAGAGCTCAGCCCCAGGCAGCTACCCCAGAGGTGGAGCCTCATATTGAGATTGATGTGGAGGTTCCGGTTCCAGCAGCTCCAGTGGGCCCAGCTCAGGTCCCGGGAGAGGCTTTGATTACCCCGGATCTCCGGGATGCTTTGGTCAGAATAGCGGGATTTATGGATAGCATTGCCAGAGCGGGTTTATTATCAGTTGCCCCAGCCACTTCTCAGGCTGGAGGAGGGGCCCAGACTCCTATCGCTCATACTCCGGAGCCAGTAGCTCCTCAGCCTCAGGCACCAGTAATTCAGCCAGCTGTGGCCACTCAGTCAGGTACCACAACTCATGCCGGCGATGGAGCGGCCATGACTTCCGATTCGTTATGGAGGCTTGATCGGTTCTCCAAGCTATTTACCACTACATTCAGTGGAGCCGCATCAGAGGATCCTCAGGACTTTTTATTCGGTTGCCATGAGATTCTCAAGACTATGGGGATCGTGGAGACAAACGGAGTTGATTTTTGTACTTTCGGACTTGCAGGATCCGCCAAGACTCGGTGGAGAGATTATTGCTCGACTCGACCAGCGGGGTCCCCGGCTCTATCACGGGACCGGTTGCGGGACTATTTATTGAGAAGTTTCTCCCCGCTACTCGGCGGGATTTACTTCGGAGGCGGCTTGAGCGCCTCCATCGGGGCACTATGACGGTTACACGGTATGAGACGAGATTTATTGACTTGGCTCGTCATGCGGTGGTGATACTTCCCACGGAGCGGGAGAGGGTCCGCGGATTTATAGATGGGCTTAATCATCCGATTAGACTCCGGATGGCTGTGGGCGTGGGGAGTGACATATCATTTCGGGAGGCGGCCAATGCAGCACGCGAGTTGAGATGGCTCTCTGCTAGGGAGGCGGTTATTCTTCGGATAAGAGGCCTCGCCATTCGGTAGATTTGGTGGTTCTTCCTCCGGTAGCGAGAGAATCCTTTGATAGAGGTCGGTCTTCCGGGCCTTTTCATTCCGCCCTTCGAGCTTCGCGTGGTGGATCGGTGATCGTGGTTCTCGGGGGTATTATTCGGACCAGTCTCCTATTAGTGCTCAGCCTCTTCGGAGCGTTCGTGGAGGCCATTCAGGTCGTCAGGGCCAGGCAGCCCTATCAGTCTAAGAGTTGCTACGGTTGTGGCGACCCGGGTCATTTTATCAGGAATTGCCCTATAGCGGCGGGCAACTCTCAGCATCGAGGTCCTCGTCCTATGATTCAGGCCCCAGCTGACCCTCAGCCTGCCCAGCCAGCCGGAGGCGGGGGTAGAGATTATAGAGGTGGAGGTCGAGACCGTAGAGGTGGAGACCGTCCAGCCAGAGGTAGAGGTCAGCCAGTTGATGGTCGTCCTAGAGACGCAGCTCAGAGGGGAGGTGCAGATCCCCGATTCTATGCTTTACCAGCCAGGCCAGAGGCAGAGGCATCAGATACCGTGATTATAGGTACTATTCTTGTGTGTGGCAGAGGTGCTTCAGTATTATTTGACCCGGGATCTACATATTCCTATGTGTCTTCCTACTTCGCACCGTATTTGGTCGTGCCCGCCTATGCTCTGGATATTCCAGTTTATGTGGCTACGCGAGTGGGTGACTCTATTGTAGTCGATCGGGTGCATCGTTCGTGCGTAGTTATATTTGGGGGTCTTGAGACCCGTGTTGATCTGTTGCTCTTGGATATGGTAGATTTTGATGTCATATTGGGGATGGATTGGTTGTCCCCATACCATGCTATTCTTGATTGTCATGCTAAGACTGTCACCTTAGCCTTGCCAGAATCACCCCGATTGGAGTGGAGAGGAACTCCAGGTCATGCCACCCGCATCGTTATTTCTTATGTTAAGGCTCGACGTATGGTCGAGAAGGGGTGTCTAGCATATTTGGCTTATGTTTGCGACTCTAGCTCAGAGGTTCCTTCTATTGACTCTGTATCTATTGTTCGAGAGTTTCCAGAGGTATTTCTTTCAGACCTGCCGGGTATGCACCCGACAGGGATATTGAGTTTCTGTATTGATCTGGCACCGGGTACTCAGCCCATCTCTATTCCACCCTATCGTATGGCCCCGCCGGAACTAAAAGAATTGAAAGATCAGTCGCAGGACCTTCTTGAGAAGGGCTTTATCAGGCCCAGTGTTTCCCCCTCGGGAGCACCTGTGTTATTTGTAAAGAAGAAGGATGGCTCGATGCGGATGTGTATTGATTACCGGCAGTTAAACAAGGTGACTATCAAAAATAAATATCCATTGCCGAGGATTGATGATTTGTTTGACCAGCTCCAGGGAGCGAGGGTATTCTCTAAGATAGACTTGAGGTCAGGCTACCATCAGCTGAAGATCAGGGCGGCTGACATTCCTAAGACAGCCTTTCGCTCTAGATATGGGCATTATGAGTTCTTGGTCATGTCCTTCGGGTTGACCAATGCCCCGGCAGCATTCATGGAGTTGATGAATCGGGTATTCAGGCCTTACTTAGATCTGTTCGTGATAGTCTTCATAGATGACATCCTGGTGTACTCCCGCAGCCAGGAAGAGCACGAGCAGCACCTCAGAAGTGGTTCTTCAAACTCTGAAGGATAATCAGCTATATGCCAAATTTTCGAAAGATGTGAGTTTTTGTTGAGTTCAGTGGCATTTCTGGGTCACATTGTATCAGTGGAAGGTATTCAGGTAGACCCAAAGAAGATTGAGGCAGTCCAAAATTGGCCTCGACCAGCTTCAGTGGCTGAGATCCGGAGTTTCTTGGGGTTAGCAGGTTACTACCGTCGATTTGTAGAGGGGTTTTCTTCTATTGCAGCCCCGATGACCAGGTAAACCCAGAAGAGTGCCCACTTCCAGTGGTAAGATGAGTGTGAGGCGAGATTTCAGAAACTCAAGACAGCTTTGACTACAACACCAGTGCTGATACTACCTACGGGTGCAAGGCCTTATACAGTTTACTGTGACGCGTCCCGTACAGGGCTTGGAGTGGTATTGATGCACGATGGTAAGGTTATTGCGTATGCTTCGAGGCAGTTGAAAATACATGAGAATAATTATCTAGTTCATGATCTTGAGTTGGCAGCGGTGGTTCATGCCTTAAAGATCCGGAGGCATTATCTATATGGTGTGACATGTGAGGTGTACATTGATCAAAAAAGCCTACAGTACTTGATAAAGCAAAAGGAGTTGAATTTACGATAGAGGAGATGGTTAGAGTTGCTGAAGGACTATGATGTTACTATCTTATATCACCCAGGTAAGGCCAATGTGGTGGCCGATGCGTTGAGTAGTAAGTCTGCCAGCATTGGTAGTCTCGCTTATATTCCGGTCAGTTAGAGACCACTTGCTCTCGATGACCAGGGCTTAGCCAATCGGTTTGTGAGACTAGACATTTCTGAGCCTAGCAGAGTGTTAGCCTGCACGGTCGCTCGTTCTTCCTTATTAGAGCGTATCCGTGAGAGACAATTTGATGATCCTCATTTGCGTGAGTTGAGAGATACAGTACAGCGGGGAGGTGCCACTCAGGTAAATCTAGATGATGATGGGGTATTGAAATTGCAAGGTCGAGTTTGTGTGCCCAATGTCGAAGGAATTCGAGAGTTGATCTTAGCAGAGGCCCACGGTTCGCGGTATTCTATTCACCCGGGCGCCGCGAAGATGTACCAGGACTTACGGCAGAAATATTGGTGACGCAGAATGAAGAAAGATATTGTTGCGTATGTCGCTCGGTGTCTAAATTGTCAGCAGGTGAAATATGAGCACCAGAGACCTGGTGGTGTATTCCGGAGGATTGAAATTCCCGAGTGGAAATGGGAGCGGATCACTATGGACTTCGTTACTGGACTTCCTTTGACTCGGAGGAAATTTGATGCTATTTGGGTCATTGTTGATGGACTGACCAAATCAGCACACTTTATTCCAATGTCTGTCTCCTACTCGTCGGAGAGGTTAGCGGAGGTTTACATTAGGGAGATTGTTCGTCTCCGTGGGGTGCCGGTATCTATTATCTCCGATCGGGGTACGCAGTTTACCTCGCGGTTCCGGAGAGCGGTTCAGCAGGAGTTAGGCACCCGGGTTCGGTTGAGTACGGCATTTCATCCTCGGACGGATGGCCGGTCCGAGAGGACTATTCGGATTCTCGAGGACATGCTTCGAGCTCCGTGTTATTGATTTCGGAGGTTCGTGGGACCGGTTTCCGCCATTAGCAGAGTTCGCCACAATAACGAGTTACCAATCTAGCATCCGGATGGCTCCTTATGAGGCGTTATATGGTAGGCGATGTCGATCACCGTTGGATGGTTTGAACCGGGAGAGGCTCGGTTGTTGGGTACGGATCTAGTTCAGGAGGCCTTAGATAAGGTCAAGACTATTCAGGAGAGATTGCGTTCAGCTCAGTCCAGGGAGAAGACTTATGCGGATCGTAAGGTTCGAGATGTAGATTTCATGGTTGGTGAACGAGTATTGCTCCGAGTGTCGCCTATGAAGGGCGTGATGAGGTTTGGGAAGAAGGGCAAGCTCAGCCCTAGGTATATTGGCCCATTTGAGATTCTAGACAGAGTGGGAGGGGTGGCTTACGGATTAGCTTTGCCGCCTAGCTTATCAGCCGTGCATCCAGTTTTTCATGTATCTATGCTTCGGAGATACCACGGCGATCCCACACATGTGTTAGACTTCGGTACTGTCCAATTGGACAATGATCTATCCTACGAGGAGGAGCCGGTGGCTATTCTAGACCGGCAGGTTCGACAGCTGAGGTCGAAGAGTTATCCTTCTGTACGTGTTCAGTGGAGAGGTCAGCCTCCTGAGGCATCGACCCGGGAGTCCGAGTCTGATATGCGGAGCCGTTACCCACACTTGTTTCCTGACTCGGTACTTCTTTCTTTTGTCCGTTCGAGGACGAACGGTTGTTTTAGAGGTGGAGATTGTGACGACCCAAAGGGTCATCACTTATTTTATTAATAATTTCGAGCTTCTGAGGCCTTGAAAACCTCATTCTATGTTGCCTCGATTTACGTGCACGATCCGAGCATGTAACCGGAAAGATTTTGTGATAGAAAATATGAATTCTATGAGAAATTTGGATAAAAATGATATTAATATTGATATGGTTGACTTCGGTCAACATTTTTGGTAAACGGATCCGGACTCGAGATTGGATGGTCCCGAGAGGTCCGTAGAAAAATATGGGACTTGGACATGCGTCCGGAGTCGAATTCTGAGGCCTAGAGCCCAAGTTATGAATTTTTATGTGAAATTGTTTTTGATGCAATTATTAAAGGAAATAAATTGATAGACATTGGTATCGGGCTCGTATTTTGGTTCCGACACCCGGTACAAGTCTTAAATATTATATATGTGATTTCCGTAAAGTTTGGTGACATTTGGATGTCGTTTGAGATGTTTTGGACCTTGAGTTCCAAGTTAAGAAGTTTTGAAAATCAAAAGTATGAAAATCATGAGTTTGAGGCTCGATTTGATTAAAACGAAGTGATATTGGCGATATGATCGCACGAACAAGTCCATAATGTGTTTTTGAGGTTGTGTACATGTTTGGTTTGGAGCCGGGGGCTCGGGTAAAGATTTGATAGGCCGTTGGATTAAATTCTGAAATGTTGCACTGCTGGTTTTTCACCCAGCTGTTGGCTTCGCAATTGCGAAGAATTTCTCGCAATTGCGAAGGGGACAGTGTAAGGCAAGGCTCGCAAATGCGAACCTTGATCGCAATTGGCCCAGCCTTGTTCGCAAATGCGAACAATTGTTCGCATTTGCGAAGGTCCCCGGTTCTGCCTTGGTTCGCAAATGCGAACCATTGTTCGCAAATGCGAACGTCCCAGTGACTGCCTTGGTTCGCAAATGCGAACCATTGTTCGCAAATGCGAACAATGCCTTATACAGCATGTGTTCGCAAATGCGAACATTAGTTCGCAAATGCGAACTGTTCGCAAATGCGAACAAATGTTCGCAAATGCGAACTTTCCACTCTTAGCTTATTTTTCAAACTCCAGAAATTGGTCGGGGTTCGCAATTGCGAACCCATGTTCGCAAATGCGAACACAGAGACCTGAAAAACACGAATTTCAGTCATTTCTTCATTTTTCACAAAACCAAAACACCCATTTGCGACTCTTCAAGGATTTCTTCTTCATCAAAACGATTGTAAGTCACTTTTTACTTAATTCTTTCAATTCCTAACATCATTAAACATGTTTTTCATTAGAAATCAAATGTTTTCATGGTAAAATTCTTGTTTTTGTTAGAAAATAGGGTTTTTCATAAATTGGGGAATTGGACCTCGAATTGAGGTCCGATTTTGAAACAAATTATATACGTGAACTCGTGGGGGGATGGGTAACCGGATTTTGGTCCTAACCCCGAATTCCGACCATGTGGGCCCGGGGTTGAAATTTACTATTCATGGCAGAATGTTGTAAAAGTGTTATTTGGTATTAAGAATTAGTTTGTGGAGTAGAATTGATGATATTAAATCAATTGTGTATAGATACGGTTGGATTGGAGCCAAATTGAAAGAAAAGACATTTCCACGGATTGGATTGTTCATAAGTATTCGAGGTAAGTGTTTGTTCTATCCTAGCTTGAGGGAATAGGATTATGTGTTATGTGTTTTGTGATCGAGTGCGGTGTATGGGCTGTGGTGACGAGCATCCATACATTGGCGTCTAGTATGACCGCGAGTCGTTGAAAAATGATATTTTGAGATATATTACATGTGAATCGTTATTGTTCTCCCTTGTTGGGACTTGTTGTGAAGATAATTATTGATTGCCCTTGATGGGACGATTTATGAATTGTTGTTTCTTTCTCTGCCCTTAACCGTGATTGTTATTTGGGTGAGGAAGAGTGATAATGCACGAAGGGTGATGCCGTGCCATGTTTATTTATTTATGCACGAAGGTTAATGCCGTGCCATGTTTATTTATTGATTATGCACGAAGGATCATGCCGTGCCCTGTTATTGAACCATGTACGAAGGATCGTGCCGTACTATGGATGTGAGGATGAGAGTAAAAGCACGAAGGGTGATGCCGTGTACTTTATTTGTTTATTTGGTGAGGATGAGAGTAAAAGCACGAAGGGTGATGCCGTGTACTTTATTTGTTTATTTGGTGAGGATGAGAGTAAAAGCACGAAGGGTGATGCCGTGTACTTTATTTGTTTATTTGGTGAGGATGAGAGTAAAAGCACGAAGGGTGATGCCGTGCAATTGCTTGTTATTTCTTGAAGTGATATTATTCGTGTTTACATTATACTTTGTTTTCTTTGTGAAATTATTAATTGTGGTTAGTTGTTAAATTCTTTAAGATATTTCTTATTGTGTTAATACTTGATTATTTCTTGTTATTTTGTGGTACACATATATATATTGAATTGCACAGGTTTATGTGAGTGTATGGTCCTAGGCTTGTCACTACTTCGCCGGGATAGGCCAGGCACTTACCAGCACATGGGGTCGGTTGTGCTGATGCTACACTTCTGTGCGTTTTTGCACAGGTCCAGGTTACGATCAGGAGCAACAGCAGCAGTAAGTAGATTGCGTGGGAGCTAATCATATTTGAGACCGAGGTAGCTTGCAGACGTCCGCAGGCCCGGCGTCTCTTTCTTTAATTATGTTATTAGCTGTAGTCTCTTTGTTTCGAGACAAACAGAATTATGTTATATTTCCTTCAGGACTTTTATGTGTAGTATTCCATAGTAGTTTGTGAGTTGGTGACTCCACGTCTTGGGTAGAGGATTTCAGTATAATTTTCACTTTGTGATTTGTTATATCCATTTCGATAAAGTATTCCGCATTTATTTAATTAAAATTGTGTTAAAAACAGGATAGTATGAATATAGTGGCTTGCCTAGCTACCACGAGTAGGCGCCATCACGATCCCGATGTTGGGGGAAAATCCGGGTCGTGACAGGGTACCGGTGAAAACCTTCACAGGCACCATA
This sequence comes from Nicotiana noctiflora, assembly GCA_032618575.1. Lineage (NCBI taxonomy): Eukaryota > Viridiplantae > Streptophyta > Magnoliopsida > Solanales > Solanaceae > Nicotiana > Nicotiana noctiflora. The sequence goes on along the minus strand of JASVEL010011482.1, from coordinate 65,109 downwards.
AGGCGATGAAAGCTGAGAGAAAATCAAAATGAGAGAGGCTTGAAAGTGAAAACCCTTTGGGCACTACAAGTCAAATAAAGGTGATAATCAGATGGAAATCACGAGACAGAAATCGTGAAAGGCAATTAACGACGGAGGATAGGCCATATGTGCATGTCATGACCAGTAGAGTTGGTATTCGCGTTTGATAAGTTTATAGTTGTTTCTTGTTAGAGAGTCAGTTCTCCCTTGTCTTCCTTTTGTTTTTCTTTTTATCTTTCTCTTTTTGTCAAAACTTCCCCCGTCAAAGTCAGTCTAGTCAAAACATAGTGAGAAATGACTTCAAAACTTGCCACCAACTTTTCAATTATTATGCAAGGCAAGGAAATGCCATTGACGGCAGAGAAGTATGGTGCAAAGAAGATTATTAAACTGGGGCAGAAAATTTTCTTTTCAGTTTGAAAATTCTGAAAGTCAAGTTGCACTTGGGGAAGAAGGAAGATAAGACCAGCCTTAAGGAAAATGGTCTTGAAACCAGTGTCCTCCTCAACAGCCTTCAGAAGAGTGAAACGCCAATTTTGAGGAAATGAAAATCCCCTGGCAGTGTCATCTCCAGCAAGTTCCGAGGTGGTCGGGCAACACAGAGTGGTAAAGGAAGAAAGGAAATCTCATCTTCAATAAAATAACCCCTAGCAAGTTGAGAAACACAGAACGGGGAAGGGATAAATGGAAAAACCCATCCCCAGCAGGAATATCATCTCCAGCAAAAGAAATCATTCCCAACAAGTTTTGGGAACCCGAGCGAGGGAAAAGAGAAAAGGGAAAACCACCCCACAGGAGCAGCACAACCGCTCACAATGTTTTGAACTAACAAATTTTCTTTGATTTGAAACAGGGAAAGAAAGTGATACTGATAACAGAAAGTCATGCCACAAGGAAGAACACCAATACTGGGGCAGAAAATTTTCTGCCGTTGTTGAAAATTTTCTCGGAGAAACAAGAAGGCAATTCAAGATGACGTGTCAGGTTTGTCCACCTTCAAATAGGATGTTTCAGGTTTGTCCACCTTCGAACAGGACGTCTCAGGTTTGTTCACATTCATACATTGATACAATGGGAGTATTCGCCCTCGAATAGGATACAATGGGAGTATTCGCCCTCGAATAGGATACAATGGGAGTATTCGCCCTCGAATAGGATGCAATGGGAGTATTCGCCCTCGAATAGGATGCAATGGGAGTATTCGCCCTCGAATAGGATGCAATGGGAGTATTCGCCCTCGAATAGGATACAATGGGAGTATTCGCCCTCGAATAGGATACAACGGGAGTATTCGCCCTCGAATAGGATACAATGGGAGTATTCGCCCTCGAATAGGATGCAATGGGAGTATTCGCCCTCGAATAGGATACAATGGGAGTATTCGCCCTCGAATAGGATACAATGGGAGTATTCGCCCTCGAATAGGATACAATGGGAGTATTCGCCCTCGAATAGGATACAATGGGAGTATTCGCCCTCGAATAGGATACAATGGGAGTATTCGCCCTCGAATAGGATACAATGGGAGTATTCGCCCTCGAATAGAATACAATGGGAGTATTCGCCCTCGAATAGGATACATTGGGAGTATTCGCCCTCGAATAGAATACGATGGGAGTATTCGCCCTCGAATAGAATACAATGGGAGTATTCGCCCTCGAATAGGATACAACGGGAGTATTCGCCCTCGAATAGAATACAATGGGAGTATTCGCCCTTGAATAGAATACGATGGGAGTATTCGCCCTCGAATAGGATACAATGGGAGTATTCGCCCTCGAATAGGATACAATGGGAGTATTCGCCCTCGAATAGGATACAATGGGAGTATTCTCCCTCGAATAGGATACAATGGGAGTATTCGCCATCGAATAGGATACAATGGGAGTATTCGCCCTCGAATAGGATACAATGGGAGTATTCGCCCTCGAATAGGATACAATGGGAGTATTCGCCCTCGAATAGAATACAATGGGAGTATTCGCCCTCGAATAGGATACATTGGGAGTATTCGCCCTCGAATAGAATACGATGGGAGTATTCGCCCTCGAATAGAATACAATGGGAGTATTCGCCCTCGAATAGGATACAACAGGAGTATTCGCCCTCGAATAGAATACAATGGGAGTATTCGCCCTTGAATAGAATACGATGGGAGTATTCGCCCTCGAATAGAATACGATGGGAGTATCCGCCCTCAAATAGGATACGACGGGACCATCCGCCCTCGAATAGGATATTTTACGTATGTTTTATCTTACATTGTCCTATGCATATTTTGTAAATTATTTCCAGCATGCATTTTTAATTCAAAAGTTGCTACTAAAAGCAGGCGCCTACCTGTATAACAAAAGGCAAGTCTTCAGTCTTTACATTGCAGGTCTTGAAACCAGTAGCCCACCAAAAAAGCAGAGGGTTACAACAAGAGTTCCCGGCGCAAATTCAAGCACCTGAGTCCTAGAGGAAGAATGGGAAGAAGGAAGAGGAAAAGGGGTCCCCCGCCAGGATAATCCTCAGTCCATAACATTTCAACCCCGGCGAGTCCGAGAGAGAATGAGGGGTGAAGGAAACAATGAATACTTCCTCAGCAGCATCATCCCCAGCAGGTGAGTAAACAGTCCCAAAGATATCCCCAGCGGCCAAAGTAATACGACCCAGGGGGAAAGCAATTCCAAGACAAGATAATTCAGAAGAAAATGGTACAAAAGGCAAAGGAAGGTGATCAGGATAGGATGAAATTAGTGAGTTATAGTTGAAGTCAGGGAGCCCGCCTGGAGAATGGAGTGGCGATTTTATTTTTGAAGTTATAGTTGAAGTCAGGGAGCCCGCCTGGAGAATGGAGTGGCGATTTATTTTGAAGTTGTAGTTGAAGTCAGGGAGCCCGCCTGGAGAATGGAGTGGCGATTTAGTTTTGAAGTTGTAATTGAAGTCAGGAGCCCGCCTGAAGAGAGGAATGGCGTTTAATTTTCAGAGTTGATAATTGAAGTCAGGGAGCCCGCCTGGAGAATGGAGTGGCGATTTTATTTTGAAGTAGTAGTTGAAGTCGGGGAGCCCGCTTGAAGAATGGAGTGACGATTTATTTTGAAGCGGTTGAGCGTAACAGAAATCCCCGGCATAAATCCAAGTTCATAAGCAGAGGGAAGGCAACAAGGATCAGAAAGATAGATTCAGACTTCGACGGAAAACAATTCGAAGATCGCAAGGAAGGGACCAATGGTCGGAGTTCGACAATCAAGATAGGCCGAAACAATAATTGTCAGAAGAGAAGAAGCATCAGAAGGAACATCAAGTCCGAGAAAGCAATTCCAAGACAAGATAATTCAGGAGTCAGGGAGCCCGCCTGAAGAATGGAGTGGCGATTTTATTTTGAAGTTGTAATTAAAGTCAGGGAGCCCGCCTGAAGAATGGAGTGGCGATTTTATTTTGAAGTTGTAATTGAAGTCGGGGAGCCCGCCTGGAGAATGGAGTGGCGATTTTATTTTGAAGTTGTAATTGAAGTCAGGGAGCCCGCCTGGAGAATGGAGTGGCGATTTAATTTTGAAGTAGTAGTTGAAGTCGGGGAGCCCGCCCGAAGAATGGAGTGGCGATTTATTTTGAAGTAGTAGTTGAAATCGGGGAGCCCGCCTGGAGAATGGAGTGGCGATTTAATTTTGAAGTTGTAGTTGAAGTCGGGGAGCCCGCCTGGAGAATGGAGTGGCGATTTTATTTTGAAGTTGTAGTTGAAGTCAGGGAGCCCGCCCGAAGAATGGAGTGGCGATTTTATTTTGAAGTAGTAGTTGAAGTCGGGGAGCCCGCCCTGAAGAATGGAGTGGCGATTTATTTTGAAGTTGTAGCTGAAGTCAGGGAGCCCGCCTGAAGAATGGAGTGGCGATTTATTTTGAAGTTGTAGTGGAAGTCGGGGAGCCCGCCTGAAGAATGGAGTGGCGATTTATTTTTGAATTTGGTTGAGGAAAGCGGTTGAGCCCGCCTGAAGAATGGAGTGGCAATTTAATTTTGAAATTGTAGTTGAAGTCAGGGAGCCCGCCTGAAGAATGGAGTGGCGATTTATTTTGAAGTTGTTTAAGGAAAGCGGCAGAGTGTAATGGAAATCCCCAGCACGAATCAGAAGGAAGGCAACCAGAATGCGAGTCAACAGTCCGAGGGGATCAACAGAAGTTTAGTCACAATAAACAAAAAGAAAAAAAAGAGGCATGAAGCCAATCCAAAATGCAGAAGTTGATGAAAGATGTGGCATGCTCAAAACATGGCCGAGGTCACAAGCACTGTATACCTGGTCTTGATTCGAAAAGCAGCACCTGCAACTAGCAAGTATCAAGGTTCAAATTTAGAGTCCGCATGAAGCACCAACCAATACTCAAGATCAAGCTTCAGAAGACTTATAGATAGGAATCTTGTAACTAGTAGCCGATAGGCTTAGTTAGTCTTTCTCATGTTTTGATTTTTGATGTAATAGCAGGACCACGGACCGGAACTTCGATGGAACAGAACCTCGACGGAACGACACCTCGACTGGCTCTCCACCTCGGTTACTCCACTTCCTCACTCACTTTCGAACTACACGTGGCCCGATTCCTTTATAGCCAAGGATATGTAGGCAGCTCAGATACAAGGGCTCGGTCACATTCCTCTTCTTTTAGTTTAGTCCCTCCCAATAAGGGTCGGGTCAAAAACACTTGTCTAGTCGTTCTTTGTCTGAAAACTCTTTGTGTTTTCAGTCAAAGAGGGGCAGCTGTAAACACGTGATTTTTGACCCTCCCCGAGATTTTCTATATTTTTAGCGTAAAATATTTAGTTTAGTTTTAATATAGCTATTTTAGCTAAATTTGACTCTTTTACTTTATTTTTACCTCAAAATGAAAAATAACAAAAATATAGTTTTATTAATGTTTCGTAGTCATTTTAAACTTGAAAAATACAAAAATAGTACTTTATATTTTTTTTTTATAAAAAACGAAAATAATAAAAAAATAGTTTCACAAATATTTTGTAGTTATTTTAAACTTGAAAAATATAAAAATAGTACTTTATATTCTTATCTTTTAATAAAAACGAAAATAATAAAAAAATAGTTTCACAAATATTTTGTAGTTATTTTAAACTTAAAAAATATAAAAATAGTTTTATTTTTATTATAAGTATTATAGTTATTTTGATTACCTAGGATTAATTAAATAACACCATTTTCGGTTCCGGGCGAAGAATAATATTCGGGTTCAAACTACCCGGTTTTATAATTTTCGGACCTAGCCCGTAATAAACCGAGTCCACTACACTAAGGGGGGACAACACATGATGGGGATGGGGAATAAGAAGAAAAAAGACAAAAGAAAAATACAAAAGGAAAATGACAAAAATAAAAAGACAAGAAAAAAGGGTGGTCTCTCACGTGAAGTGAGAGACATGTTTGTGAATGGGAGGATTTTTTTTAAGAAAAGCACTGTTCATCTTCTTCTTTAAAGAAGAAGAGAACAACGGCAGAGAGCATGGATTTTTTCGGCAAAAAGAAAACAAAACCAAAGAGCTCCAGCAGTCGACCAAAACGACCCTCCCCATCGTTCAACCAGCTACCAACAGTCATCTCTCCTCACGTCCAAACGACCACCTGCAACGTCTAGCCATGAACGACCCTCCCTCATCACCATAACTGACCGGAAAACACACGCACAGACGGACATAAATGAACAGATTTCTAGAAGTTTGGAAAGAAAACAGAATACACAACTTAAAAGTTAGAAACGAAATGAAACAAAAGGCAAGAGATCCGGGTTGCGGCGAGTTTTGGTGTGATTCAAGTTTTCCGGAGATTCCGAGTTCGTCGGAGGTCGTAACCTGAGGTTTCCGACGAGTTTCGAAGTCTGGGTCGTGATTCCGTCGAGATTTCTATCTTGGTCCAGTGATTAATGTCGTCTTTTTCTCTGAAAGTTCAACGTAAGACTCATCTTTCTTTCGTTTTGGATTTATTTTGGTGACATATTTCTTTCTATGTGTTTTGCTTCTTCAGTGACTTGTGTGAAGATTAGTATTTTTCTTTGACTGTTTGTTCTTAGTCGTTGGCAATTGAATAGGATATTATCTTATAATTGAATTGATATAAGAAGTTTGTGCGTAACAGTGAACTCATGTGATGTGTTTGTTAAAGTTTGGTTATACATTAATTTGCTTATTGTTTGTTGCCAATCCACTCTGTTCGTTTTGGCAGTAGAATTGTTACAAATTATTGTTAAGCTTGGTTTTGAGGTGTGTCGTGTCAAATAAAATGACAATTGTATAACACTCATTTTGATTAATCTTGTATCGGTCTCTTAATTAATTTTGTTATCCTTAGAACTCGAGGTGTGTCATTTAGTAAATTTTATGGCCCTCGTAAACTACAAATGCGGAATTGCTTTAGACGCGATTGATAATAATATTACTTTCCTAAATACGGGAGTGCATTTCATGCGGCCCAAATTCAAATCCAAAAAATGTTGAATAAGAATGTGTCGAGCATCCGGGTGCATTTCATGTGACGTGATTCGAAACATATTTTTAGGCAACATTCTCTTTCGTAAATAATAATAATAGTAAAAGCGGAAAAGGGATATTAATTTGCATTAAGTACATAACTGTAAAAATCAGATAAATAAGCCGAATATGACAGTTAAGCGACCGTGCTAGAACCACGGAATTCGGGTATGCCTAACACCTTCTCCCGGGTTAACAGAATTCCTTATCCGGATTTCTGGTTCGTGGACTGTTAAACGAGTCATTCTTTTCCTCGATTCGGGATTCAACCGGTGACTTGGGACACCTTAAATCTGCCAAGCGGCGACTCTGAATTAAATAAATAAATCCCGTTTCGATTGTAGCACAAGATTAAATATAATTTATCTTGATTAAGGGAATGGTCTAATTCCAACTTCTTGTGCAGGTACATTTTATATGTATTGAACGGACCAAGTAGAGATAAGTATTTTATACTGACTTAATAAAATAAACTCTCTAGCCATTAGATGTATTTATATTCTTAATCTTGATATAATTATTATTAGCTGTGTACATTATTATTGTTTTAATTTATTAAAGGACGAGATTCTTTCGTGGGTCAATATGCCTAGTAAATTGGATAATAATAATGTACATTGGCGAAGTAATAATTCGTCGATGGAATCCATGTCTTGGTTTAGAGATTGATAATATACCTTTATGAAAGCTAATAAGTTTTCACGTGTAAACCCAACCGGTGAATTTTATATCAGACACATGAAATAGTTAAGCGAAAATCTAATGGAAATAATCAATAAATTAAATCTTAAGTAATTAAATTAATTGATTAGTATCTGAATCATAACATGGTGAGTTAAATAAGACTTAATAGATGAATTTTGAAATTAAATAAGGAGTGCAATTATGGATTTTTAGTGGAATAATTTATAATTAATTAAGGTAGATATTAATTTCGAAACTTAGAAATTAATTCTATAATTGGAGCTTTATTAATTAAATTATGTGGTTCTTCCTGTGCCTAAATAATAGCAAATAGTGGAATGTTTTTTTCTGGTGGAAAGAAAAACCTAACATATTTTAGAAAAAGGTTTTAACTGTTAAAACTTGTGCTATAAACACATAAGGTTTTTTACCTAGAGGTGTACATAGTGGCCGAATTTTTTCAGCTTTTTTCGTAGAAAATTTCGCTCACGCGAAATTATTATTTCCAGGTATTATTTGGGTAACACAGAAGAAGAACGTGGAATGTTTGAAGATCGTGATCGTGCGGCTGGTGGAGAATTTATTAAGTTACTGTGGAATTGGAGGCTCACGTGATAACAGAGTTTTGTTGATGCTTCATGAGGTAACATGTGAATTCCCGTTTATGCAAGTTGTCTAGATTACATGTGATTTTGATAATGGGATTGCTTCTGCTGCTAATTATAATCTATCAATTGGTATCAGAGCCCAGGCACATCTAATTAGATAACTAGTTTTTTCACGAAATAAGAATATCATGTTTATGTGCATTTTTGAATTACATGTACATGTTATTTTCTGAAAAATTGCCCAACTTTTTTATGAATCAAATGTGCTAAAATTTTAAATTATTCTTGTAATCATGAGATATTTGCTTTCTTATTGATAAGATCTCGATTTTTTGGGTAAACCCTAGAAAAATGCAAAATCCGATTTTGTGACGACCCAAAGGGTCATCACCGTATTTCTTCCCTTTTTCGTGCTTCCGAAGTCTTGTAAACCTCACTCTCAGTTGCCTCGATGTGCATGTACAGTCCGAGCACAAAGACGGAAAGTTTTTATGTTAAGATATATGAATTCTATGGAAAATTTGAAGAATTTTAATTTTAATATTGATACAGTTGACTTTGGTCAACATTTTTGGTAAACAAGCCCGGATCTGTAATATGATGGTGCTGGGAGGTCCGAAGAAAAATATGAGACTCGGGCATGTGCCAAGAGTTGAAATCCGAGGTCTGGAACCCCGGTAAAAGAATTTTTCTGTTAAATTATTTTATGAAATTAATAAGGAAAAATGGAAATGAAAATGAGTTATAAAATATAGGTATCGGGCTCATATTTTGGTTCCGACGCCCGGTATAGGTCTTAAATATTGGTTAAGCACTTCCTGTGAAATTTGGTCGAAATCGGACGTCGTTTGACGTGTTTCGGACCTAAATAGCTAAAGTTAGAAAATTATGAACTTTGAAATGAAATCTTGAGTTTTGGGGGTTGATTCTTCGTTTTTGATGTTATTTTAGCGATTTGATCACTCGAGAAAGTTCGTATGATGTTGTTGAGTGCATTTGGGTAGGAGCCCCGAGGGCTCGGGAGTGATTTCGGGGGTGGTTCGGGATGTTTTGCAGTTGAAAATCTAGTATTTTTTAGGTGTTGCTGGCATCTGGTGTGATGTTCTATGCGATCACATAGGTCCTTCCGCGATCACATAGCGTAAAAATTCAGGAGCCAAAAATTGTTTTATGCGATCGCAGCCCTCCTTGTGCGATCGCATTGCCTAGCTTCCCATACCTATGCGATCGCATTGCCCACCTCGCGATCGCATAGAGCATTTCCCTGGCCCTGTCACACTTAATCTATGAGATCGCATCCTGCCCTCCGTGATCGCAGTGCACTAGCTATCCTACCCTATGCGATCGCAATGCCTTGTATGTGATCGCATAGGGCATTTTTGCCCAGTGATTTTTTGATATAAACAGAACAGTGCACGGGGTTTTTCTTACAAAACACATACGGGTTCATCTCCTTCACCCTCCATTTTCAAGCTACAAGCTCCCATTCCTCCATAGCTCCTTGGGTAAGTTTCCTAACATCATTTCTTCATTATTTCTTCATCAAATCATAGTTAATCCTAGCCTAATTCATGAATTCAAGGTAGAAATTGGGGGTTTTTTGGATAGAACTAGGGCTTATGGGATTTTGGGTGTTTCAACCTCAATTTGATGTGAGATTATGAAACAAATCATATATTCTAACTCGTGGGGTCATGGGTGATTGGAATTTGGTACGAGCCTCGAGTTTGGATCATGTGGGCCCGGTGTCGGATTTTGCTATTTTTTGAAGAATGATGGGAATTTCATTTTTATGCTATGGGATTGTATTATTGAGCCCTAATTGATGTTATTGAATTGGAAATGACTATATACCATTGTTTCGAAATCGGATTCTAGAGGAAAGGCGGTGCTAGTGGATTGATTGCTATTTTCGGACCGAGATAAGTGTTTGATCTAATCCTGGCTTGAGGGAATAGGACTAGAGTATTATTGCTTGCTATTTGCTAAATGATCGAGTGCGGTGTATGGGCATGGTGACGAGTATCTATACACTAGCGTCTAGCATGATCGTGAGTCTTACTTGTACTTGCTTTGGGGTATATTTTGAGAATCATTCCTAATAAATAGAGAATTCAACATGATGAGTTAGTTGAGGAATTATTTATGAAACATGATATTTCTTGGAGCTTTGGCTCAACTGATAGTGACTTTTATGAAGTCAAAATTGTAAGTAATGTAAAGAAAAGTGGTTGGATCCCTTGCCGGGACGTGTAGGTTATGATTGTTGTTTCTCCCTTATCCGGTTGAGCGTTATATGTATTCTCCATTATTGAGATGATTGGGCTGCTAGTGGTACCCTTATTGGGTAGATCGTTATATTTTCGAGTTTTCCCTAAAGGGGAACTCCTTGAGAGAGGCTATATGAATCATTCATTATATTCATTGGGATCGTGTGGCATGGATCATTCATGATATTTATTGGGATCGTGTGGCACGCCGTCCACCTATATTATATTTATTGAGATCGTGTGGCATGCCATCCACTTATATTATATTTATTGGGATCGTGTGGCACGCCGTCCCCTTATATTATAATTTATAGGGATGGTGTGGCATGCCGTCCACCTATATTATGATTATTGGGATCGTGTGGCACGCCGTCCACTTATATTATATTTATTGGGATCGTGTGGCACGCCGTCCACCTATATTATGATTATTGGGATCGTGTGGCACGCCGTCCACTTATATTAAACTTATTGGGATCGTGTGGCGCGTCGTCCACTTATGAAAGTAAAGAATAAGATTTGGTTTAATGATGTCACAGATGACCTGTTCTCGTTGTTCAATATTTCTTCGAGCATGTTCCCTTTTCAGTCATATATCTTCATATATATTCCTGTTATTCTTTCTGTTGTCGTTGTACCTTTATGTATATCTGCACAGGTTGATTTTAGTAAGTCCTGTCTAGCCTCATCACTTCTTCTCCGGGGTAAGGCCAGGCACTTACCAGCACATGGGGTCGGTTGTGCTGATGCTACACTTCTGTGCTTTTTGCACAGATCATAGCGTTGGAGTAGCTTTTGGACAACAGTAGCAGTAGGATTTTCTGGGAGTTGTCTTCAGTCCAGGGACTCTCAAGGTAGCCTAGCCGGCGTTCAGAGGCCGAAGTCCATATCCCTTATTTCGGTATTTTTTCATTGTAGCAAAATAGACTTATGTATTTTCTTTCATTCAGAATTGATTGTAGTATTCTATAGTAGTCTGTGAGAGAGAGACACCAGATTTTGGGTAGTGTTATGCTCAGTATATTCTTTCCCCAATTGATTTTTTTCTTTACTGGATTTAAAGTTTTTCTGAAAAGTTTAATTGTATTAGTATATTCTGTTGTTAAGTATTGGCTGGCCTAGCTTTGATAGTAGGCGCCAATCACGACTCCCGATGGTGGGAAATCCGAGTCGTGACAAGTTGGTATCAGAGCTCTAGGTTGCATAGGTCTCGCTACTCGCGGACAAACTAGGTAGAGTTTGAGGGATCGGTATGATGACGTCTGTATTTATCCCCCAGAGGCTACAGAGTTAGGGAAATTTTCACTTTTATTCTTTCTTGTCGTGCGATTCTGTTTCTCAAACACTGATTGTCCTTCTATTCTGTTCTTTCGCAGATGGCGAGAATACGTGCTTTATCTTCCACCGTATGGTAGCCCGAGCCCACAACTGTACCCGCGAGGAGTTGAGGCCGAGGTCGTGCCAGAGGCCGAGGTCGGGGTGAGCCCAGCCCCAGGTAGCTGTTCCATAGGTGGAGCCTCATGTTAACTATGATGAGGAGGTTCCAGCCCCAGCAGTATAGGCGGGCCCAGCTCAGGTCCCAGGAGGAGTTGTGATCACTCCAGATCTTCGGGAGGCTTTTGTCAGGATAGCGGGTTTTATGGACAGTGTTGCCAAAGTAGGTTTATTACCGGTTGCACCAGCCACTTCTCGGGCTGGAGGAGGGGCCCAAACTCCTATTGCTCGTACTCCGGAGCCAGTAGCTCCTCAGCCTCAGGCACCAGTGGTTCAACCAGCTGTGGCCACTCAGTCAGGTACCACAGCTCAGGGTCGGTGATGGAGCGGCCATGACTTTTGATACCTTTTGGAGACTTGATCGTCTCCAAGCTATTCACTACCTCCTTCAGCGGTGCTTCGTCCGAGGATCCCCAGGATTTCTTATTCAGTTGCCATGAGATTCTTAGGACCATGGGCATAGTAGAGACCAATGGGGTCGATTTCTCCACTTTCAGGCTTTCAGGATCTGCCAAGACTTGGTGGAGGGATTTCTGTCTATCCAGACCAGCAGGGTCTCCGGCTTTTTCATGGGATTAGTTCGCGAAGTTATTCTTGGAGAAGTTTCTCCCTGTCACTTAGCGGGAGGCACTTCGCAGGCAGTTTGAGCGCCTTCAGCAGAGCACCATGACAGTTACTCAATACGAGACCAGATTCATTTACTTGGCATGCCTTGCAGTTGTGATACTCCTTACAGAGCGGGAAAGGGTCCGGAGATTTATTGATGGGTTGATTCGGCCGATTTGCCTACAGATGGCCATGGGAGTTGGGAGTGATATTTCCATCCAGGAGGCGGCCAATGCGGCCCGCAGAGTTGAGGTGGCCCTCGCATAGGGAGGTAGTCAGATGTCAGATAAGAGACCTCATCATTCTGGTAGATTCAGTGGTACCTCATCTGGATATAGGGATTCTTATGGTAGGGGTCAGGCACCGAGGACCTTTCAATCAGCTCTTCAGACTTCTCACGGTAGTTCGGGCAGTGGTGGTCCCTAGCAGTATCAGTCAGATCAGCAGCCTATCAGTGCACCCCCACTCTGTTATTCTCACCAGCAGAGGACTTGTTACACTCGTGGTGACCCGAGGCATATTGCCAGGTTTTGCCCTCGAGCTTCGGGCAGTTCTCAGCAGTAGGGTCCTCACCCCATGACTCAGGCAGCAGGTGATGCACAACCCAGCCAGCCAGCTAGAGGTGGGGGTAGAGATCCTAGAGGTGGAGGTAGGGATCATAGAGGTAGAGCTCGGACCGGTAGAGGCATAGTTCAGCCAGTGGTTGATCGCCCTAGAGATGCAGTTTAGGGGGTGAGGCCCTGCCCTATTTCTATGCTTTGCCACCCATGCCAGAGGTTGAGTCTTCTGATGTTGTTATTACAGGTACTATTCTGGTCTGTGACAGGGGTGCTTCAATGCTATTTGACCCTGGGTCTACATTTTCATACGTGTCATCATATTTTGCACCCTACCTGCCTATGCCTAGAGATGTTTTTGGTATTCCTGTATATGTATCTACACCAGTGGGTGATCCTATAACGAGGGAATATTTTTCTGCATTTTCATTTTCATGCATCGGGCGCCCACCTGGATAACGAGGGAATATTTTTCTGCATTTTCATTTTCATGCATCTGGCGGCCACCTGGATAACGAGGGCATATTTTCCTGCATTTCATTTTCATGCATCAGGCGCCCACCTGGATAACAAGGGAATATTTTTTTGCATTTTTATTTTCATGCATCAAGCGCCCACCTGGATAACAAGGGAATATTTTTCTCTATTTTCATTTTCATGCATCAGGCGCCCACCTGGATAACAAGGGAATATTTTCTGCATTTCATTTTTCATGCATCAGGCGCCCACCTGGATAACAAGGGAATATTTTTCTGCATTTCATTTTTCATGCATCAGGCGCCCACCTGGATAACAAGGGAATACTTTTTTGCATTTTCATTTTCTGCATCGGGCGCCCACCTGGATAAGGAGGAAATATTTTTCTGCATTTTCATTTTCATGCATCAGGCGCCCACCTGTATAACGAGGAAATATTTTTCTGCATTTTAATTTTCTGCATCAAGCGGCGACCTCGATAACGAGGGAATACTTTTCTGCATTTTCATTTTCATGCATCAGGCACCCACATGGATAACTGTGGAATATTTTTCTGCATTATCATTTTATGCATCAGGCGCCCACCTGGATAACGAGGGAATATTTTTCTGCATTCTTATTTTCTGCATCAGCCGCCCACCTAGATGACGATGGAATATTTTTCTGCATTTTCATTTTCTGCATCAGGCGCCCACTGGATAACGAGGGAATATTTTCTGCATTTTCATTTTCTATATTAGGCGCCCACCTGGATAACGAGGGAATATTTTTCTGCATTTTAATTTCTGGCCAGGCGCCCACTTGTATAACAAGGGAATACTTTTCTGCATTTTCATTTTTTGCATCAGGCGCCCACCTGTATAACAAGGGAATACTTTTCAGCATTTTAATTTCTGTTCAGCCGCCCACCTGTATAACAAAAGAATACTTTTTCAGCATTTTAATTTCCGTTCAGGCGCCCACCTGTATAACAAGGGAATATTTTTCAGCATTTTAATTTCTTTTCAGGCGCCCCCTGTATAACAAGGGGAATACGTTCCGCATTTTTAAAAGTTTTTCTAATAGAGTAACACCATAATACATGCAAAACCCCATACTGGGGCAGAGGGAAAAGTTTTCTTTGTTTTTGTTTTTAAACATGTATCGACTTGGAAGCAAGAAGCACATTTTGAAGTCATACAAATGGATGGAAGCAGTATATCAGAAGCAGGAAATAAGCAAAATTCACACAAAAGAAGGATGCAAATAAAAAGCAACATGTGATATAGAAAAGTAAGACAATACAAGAAGACAAGTCATAGATATGATTTTTGTAATTCATATGATCATAGCTTAGAATAGCTTCTTTATTTTCATTTTATCCCGATGTAATAAGGAGTTAGTTAGTGATTATAGCAATAACAGCAGCAACAGCAAGTCCCTGGTAGTTTCAAACTACCAGACGTTCTCGAACTGCACTTAGTTGATTCCTGTTTAGCCCAGGATATGTAGGCAACCTCTGAAGCAGGGTGCGGTCAAAAGTTTTTCAAAATGCTTCTTACGGAATATGCAAGTGGGCAAAAATCTCTCATTACTCCTCACTTATCTTTGCACTGAAACTCTTCGTGTTCTCGCGCAAAGAGGGGCAGCTGTGAGCACGTGATTTTTGCACTGAGTAATCAAATTCCAATATAAATATGAAATAATACAAAAATAAAAAATAAAAAAAATAGTTTTGGTGTGCAATTGTGTGATGTAATTGAAATACTTGTGATTTTGCTTTAAAAATAAAGTTGAAATTAAAATTACAAAAGAAATCAATTAGAAAATATCATAAAAATATGAAAATTCAGAAAAATCAAGAAAATACAAAAATACCGGATAATAAAAGAAAAATGGCAAAAAATACTAGAAAAATCAGGAAAAAGTAGAAAAGTAAAGGAAATATAATAGTTGAAAATAAATACAAAATGAGAAATATAAAATACAAAAAAAAATACAAGAAATAATTAAAATACAATATAAAAATACTAAATACAATATAGTTTGGGCTGAATAAATAAGAAATACATGTATATACCCAAGCCCAAAATATACTAGGCCCAAAAGACAAGCTTGGTCTGCCCAGGCTCGTGACCAAACGACACCATATAAGCCAAAACAAATATCAACCGTTGATGAACTGAATCTAACGGACCAGATGAGGCGGTTCTATTGAAAATCAAACGACGTCGTGAAAGGAGTTAAGCTCGGCCGTTCAATATGGATGATCAAACGGATGATACAAGGTCTCATTAAAAACCAAACGACGTAGTATACTGAAACAATCACAGCCATCCAAACTCAATATCCAACGGACATGAAGAAGTCTTTCATTTAACCAAACAATGTCGTTTAGAGACAAAGGATCCTGGCCGTTGATCTTGGTTAATCCAAGGGCCAGGAATTCACGAGGCTTGATGGGTATAAATACTCCCATCTCCAGTTCATAATTCATTACATACACGCATATACAACTATAGAGAAAACCCTAGCCGCCTCTTTAATCTTCTTCTTCTTCCTTAGTCTCCCATGGAGACTTGCCGGCCAGCCTGTCTCAGCCACTCTCTCCAGCTCAGGCGAGCCATAAACACCTCACCCCTTACCCACACCAAAAAACCCCACCAAACCAAAAGCCACTTCGTTCTTGAAACTCCGATCACCGGAATCTTAACAGGCGACCTCAACAAGTATAAACCAGTGTCTGAGTTTAACACCCTAGGATTACCTTGAGGTGATCTATCACCCCATCTAGGTGGATAGTCTCGAATAACCCCGAAACTCCTCGAATATAAGAAAAAGACTCACTAGAACCCTACTCCGGCGAGCACTCAAAAAACAACCCTACCCCTAAACCACTATACCAAGCCCCCAGATCACCCTACATACACCAAAACTTAAATCAAAAGCCCCATCTGAAAAGTCCAACACTCAGAAGACTAAACGTCTTCGAAGTTTTGGAGATCTCGAAAGAAGGAAAGAAGAAATAAAGAAGAAATAAAGAAAGAAAAGAAAGAAAGAAAAGAAAAGGAAAAAGAAAAAGCCCAAAAGCTAAGTTTACTATCTCTATTTCTATTTTTTTTTTGCTTGGCATGCCTATGATATTCTTATGAACTTGTCTCTCCTGCATGTTTGAAGAAAAATAATCTATCTCTATTTGTGTGAATCTTACACATGCCTAAGCCTGCTAAAGTGTTCTTAGGGTTTTTAGTATTTATCACGCATGAATCATGAGTAAATAAGCTTGTTTATGTGTTTGTTCATCATGCTCTGTCTAAAATTGAGTTTTAATTAGTTGGAATTCAACCATTATCAAACTTCTCCTCTGAGTTCTGATTGATTGAAAATTAATTTGCGATTAAGGCTATATGTGCAAAATAACATAAAATTGGCTATATTTGTAACTTGATTCATTTGTGAGTTCATTCTGAATCTTTGGATGTTTTTGCGACTTGGGTCATGATTGTAAAGATTTTGTGGCTACTTCTGAAAGATACGTCTGTTTATAGGCTGTATTTCTATGGTGTGGTTATTTCTGAAAGATAAAGTCTGGTCGTTAAGTGGCTATCTCATTATTAAGTGGTTATACTGATTAATTAGATGTATTAAGTGGCTTTTTCTGAAAAACTATCTATGTTTGTTAATTAGTTGCCATGTTTTTAATAAGAGGTTATGTTTCAAATAATGGATTGGGTCTGATAAATGTTGGCTAAATATGAAAGGGGTTTGGGGTCTAGAATTGGCTAAGTATTAAAACATCTATAAACAGTGGTTACTAGTTAAATAATTCTCAACCCTAGTTCTGCCAGACCTTAGTAGGTCGGGTAATTTGGAATAAAAACTAAGGGTATAACAGGAATAGTAAATGGCATTCCTGAAGATTTAATAGAGCTTATAAGGCTAAAAATGACTTTAGTGCCTAGTATTTCTGTAATTACCAATAAAACAAAGGGCAAATTGGGTATAATTAAAAGACATTCCTGTAACAAACCTTAGCAAGTGAGGGTAACTAAGTAAAATACACCTAATAGAATGCAAGGGTTCAAAAGCATTTCGACATACTCTTAATAATAAGGGGAGGGAAATGAAATTAACTTATTTGAATTTCCCCACATTTCCCCCCAAAATAAGTCTATAAATAGACAGTAAATGAGCCTGAAAAAGGGGATTTTCAAATTTAAAAAAGGTTCCATATACTATAACTCTTAGCTGATTAGCTTGGGTGTTAATTTGGGAATTCCTGCTGGGTCTACTATTCTTCAATTCATCTGGACTTTGCTTGAACTCCTTGATTCTGCTTTGTTGATCTGTTGGATTTCTATATTTGGGATTCTGTTAGCTGCTCTACTGTGATTGACCTATCTAATTGTTGTTGATGTTCTGCTGCTATTATTTGCTGATTATTCTTCTTCTCCAAAGCCCTAGACTCATAGACTTGTTTTAAATAAGGTACACATCTATTTTCTGGAGATTGTAATCGAGATTTTGATGAAGAAATGAAGCCTGATTAGTTTTTGATGATGGTATTTTGCTTTTTCTATCATAGTTGTAGTTAATTTGCAGATTCCTGTGTAGTTCATTAGGAATGGTTATAATAATTAATAAATATGTGGATCTAACTTAGATTAGAGAAGAGTAAGCAATACAGTAACTCAACGTAAATCAGTCAATAGATATAGCTATCACCTAAATTCACAAACTAAAATCGGGTAAATATAGCTAATACATTTAGATTTATAATTATTAGGTATGTAATACTTTAATTAGACATTTTTATCAGTTAAATTCTTGATCAACATTAAATAAGTTGAAAAGTGTGAGTATTAGGATCAGAAATCGTAATTATTATATCACTGCTAAATTTAGTAAACTATAGAATTCGTATTAGTTTGTTATGATATGGTGACTTGATTGTGTTATTATAACAAGTGATAATCTAAGCATGACTAATAATATCTGTTTCATTTTAGTGAGAGCAATATTGATTGTTTAAATTGCAACTCAATTGATAAATAGTTAGTATATTCCTATTCAATTAATCCGATAATTAAATAGTGACCAGCTAAACAAATTAAGGTTGACATCTTAGTTAATTGACAATACCAAACATAGCAAGGATCAGATGTATTTATATTCCCTTATTCACAAATAGTTAATTGATTTGTTCATAGTATCGTGGTTCCAATGTTGATTTATTTCAATCCCGTTTTATACTCTAATGACTTGGGCCTCACTGCGAATACAGGCCCAAGCATAATTAATTTGGAATTAATGCCTTAGATTAGAGAAAAATGATAGCTGGAATCAGATTTAACCAGCTCCACTTGGGCACAATAATACGAGGCTTGCCTGGATTCCAGGCTCAATAACATATAAAAAGGGCCTGAATCCCATTAAAAGATAATACGAATAATGACACAAAATTTGAAGCCTCGTCTTGAAGATGAAAATATACGAGGCCCCCAAATAGATTTCACTATAAAGTGTTAGACTCGGAAGGACCGTTTAGCAAATTTCACCGTCTTTCCTAAAAGTTAATAAGACGTAGACGTTATACGCGCTATTAAAATATACATTCTTAATACGAGTACACATTTATGTGACTCAAATGTCAAATCCCAGCGAAGCTGAAATGCACTAAAGTCACAGGCGTACTGGTAGCGGTGTGACTCGAAATGCGTTTTTGTGACGTCGCAATTCTTTAAAAAATAACAAAGTGAGACATTAACATTTGTAAAAAGCATATAAAGAAATCGAATAAGAGAAATACAGTAGTTGAGCGACCGTGCTAGAACCACGGAATCCGGGAGTGCCTAGCACCTTCTCCTGGATTAATTGAATTTCTTATCCGGATTTTTAGTTTCGTGGACTTTTAAAACAGAGTCATAATTTCCTCGGATTCGGGATTAAACCGGTGACTTGGGACACCATTATCTTCCCAAGTGGGGACTCTGAAACTTAAATAAATCCCGTTCTGATTGTCCTTAAAGTGGAAAAACTCCTTCCCTGTTGTTATTATTACATCCCTTCTTGGGGTTTATTAGTAAATAATGGGGTATACTTATCTAAAAAAAGTAGTAGAAAAGGGAGGTGTGACAGAGCCAACTAACCCAAATCACCATTTTAACAATTCTTAAACATATTGAATAAAAAATACAGCTTAAATGACATTGATTAACAATATATATACAACTCAACTCAGCCCGACCGAGGTGTTACAAGTCCCGAGCATCTAAGATGTAGGAACACAACTGCAGAGTCAACTATATATATATAAAATGAAATCTGAAGTTCAAAATGAAGTCTGGTGCCGGGAACACTGGCGGTGACCTTGCTCGGCTACAATAGAAATACCTTCAATCTGCTGACAACCCACTACCGTGTGATCAATAACTACAACTGCACGCGAGATGCATGCAGTAGAGTGAGTACTTCCAACTCAGTGGAAATAAGAGCAAGTAATGCCGAGAGGCAAGAAATCACATAAGAGTACTCTATCATGCTATAGGGGACAGTACAATCCTTTTATTAAAAACAGGAAAACCGTGAAAATCCTTTAAAAGGTATTTGCAATATAACCCTATATAAGGCAGTAGATCAATTATGCAATAAATACCATAAGGTATCAGATAATTCTCTTTTTAAAATAGTGGAAACAACAATTTCAACAATTAAGGAATAATCAAAAGTTTGCCCCTCGGGCTCAATATCAAACTCTCTGTATAGTACCAGCCACACGGGCTCACTCCCAACTCACCAGCATACAACATCAGCCCCTCAGGCTCACTCCCAACTCACCAGACACAAAAACAGCCTCTCAGGCCCACTCCCAACTCATCTGGGTACCCTACGCTCACTAGGGATGTGTATAGACTTCGGAGGGGCTCCTACAGCCCAAGAGCAATATCAATAGTCATGAAAACCATCACACATAACACACGAGGCCTGAAATCCTCCTTACATAACACTCGAGGCCTGAAAGCCTCCTCACATGACACTCGAGGCCTGAAAGCCTCCTCACATAGCACTCGAGGCCTGAAAGCCTCCTCACATAACTCAACATATCCTCACATATGGCCCTTTGACCTCAATCATTCTAGTAAATAGTCATAAGCCTCTTAGGCTTCAGTAAAGAATAGTGCTCAGCTCAATGACATTTTAAATATCATTTAAATCTCAAGTTGAGTATAAACGTAGCTAAGTTCACAAAATAATATAATTCAATTGGACTGAATTCGATAATATTCAATTCGTGAGAAACAATAGTGATGTAAATTCACAAAAGATTTCAGATAATTGGCACAAAGCCCAAGTTTGGCAATAAGCCCGAATCATGATAAAAATCAATAAGTCTTTATCAAATATGCAGTAAGATCAACAACCGGGATGGACCAAGTCACAATCCTCAACGGTGCTCTACCCCACACTCATACCTAGCGTGCAAGTCACCACAATACATCACTACGATGTGCAAGTCCGGGGTTTCAAACCCTCATGACATCATTTACAAATATTACCTACCTCCAACCAGCAAAATCTCTAGGCCGCGATGCTTTTGCCCCCTAAACCGGCCTCCACACAGGTCAAATCTAACCAAAGTCAGGGCAAATTTATCACAATATGTTATTGGGACATAACCCAATCGAAAGTACTCAAAAAATACTAAAAAATCACAAAATTGGCAAAATCCGAGCCCCGGACTCACGTTTGGAAAAATTTCGAAATTCACATTTTCGGAGTCCTCGTCTCGCCACAAGTCCGTACATACCAAGAACTCTCAAATCGGACAACAAATAGCCCCTCAAATCCCAAATTTGAAGCTTTTGCTCAAAGCCTTAATTTCTTACAATTTTGCTTTATTTTCATGAATTTTAAGGATGATTATTAATAAATCATGTATTTAATTCATAAAACTTGCCTCCAACGATTCCCAGTCAAAACCCCTTCAATTCCCGTCCAAGTGCTCCCAATATGCTAAAAATGGTGGAAGAAATGAGTTGTTTTTGCGACTGAAATGTTCTTATCATTTTGTCCGGGGTACTGTAGCTAATACTATGCGATCGCATTAGAGCTCCTGCGATCGCATAGAACAAATTTCCCGGGCACTGTAGCTAACTCTATGCGATTGCATAGAATAAAATCCTGGGTACTATAGCTAACACTATGCAATCGCATTAGAGCATTGTGATGGGTACTTTAGCTAACATTATGCGATCGCATAGAACAAAATTTTGGGTACTGTAGCTAACCCTCTGTGATTGCTTAGAACAAAATTCCGGCTCCAAATTTAACCATATGCAATCGCATAAGACTCCTACGATCGCATAGAACAAATTTCCAGGGTCTCAAATTACTCTATGCGATCGCAACACTCCCTATGCAATAGCATAGCACAACCAAACAGCCCCCATAATTCCTTCTATGCGATCGCATGAAACCCTCTTCGGTCGCATAGAACAAAAGTCCTCTGCAATTTTTCTGCTACATTTTTCAACTCAAAAATTCCCGTTAGCCATCCGATATCACCCCGAGTCCCCCGGAATCTCAACAAAAACTACCAATACATTGTATAATGTTATTCAAGCTTGTTCCAATCACAAAAATACATCCAACAACACTAAAACCATCAAATTACATCGGATTCAAGCCTAAGTTTCTTCAAATCTTTTGAAATGCGCATTCGATTAAAAATCCGACAAAACGACGTCTGAATGACCTGAAAATTTGCACATATATCCAAAATCACCCAACGAAACTACAGCGAATATCAGAATTCTATTCCGACCCTCGGATCAAAATCTCACTTATTAACTGCAATTCGTCAAAATAATAACTTCGCCAAAATAGGCTAGCTGCTTTACCGGACCTTCAAAATTACTTCTGATTGCGCTCCTAAGCCTTAAATCATCACCCGAAGTTAACAGAATCATCGAAATTCAATTTCGAGCTCTCTAACTCAAAAGTCAACTTCCGGTTGACTTTTCCAATTTAAGTCTTTTTAAAAGAGACTAAGTATCTCATTTCTTAATAAAATCACTCCAAATCAATTCTAACACACCCAATATCGAAAATGAAACTTAAAGCAACACAATAAGGGGAAACACGACGGTAAATCTCCAGACGACGGGTCGGGTCGTCACATAAGGTCTGTATACACACTACCCTCACCAGACCCGACTAAGTGGTATTATACCAGGTTGTTGTTATTGTTGTTGTTTGAAATCCGACCTCAATTTGAGGTCTAAATCTGAATTTCTAAAAAATTTCTAATTATACATAAACCGCCAATTTCCACCATAAAAATACTAGATTTTAGGTTGAAGTCTTGTGAAATATAATGAAAGACCGAAAGAAAATAGGTTAGAATCATTTACCAATGGATTGGGGGAAGAAGGGCTCTTTGGAAAATCGCCTCGAGGGCTCTTTAGGTTTGGAAGTTTGAAGAAATGAAAGGAATCCTGTCTAACTCAACTTTTACACATTTGCAGATGTCGCAATTGTGATATCATATTCGTAATTGCGAGCATCGCAATTTCGAGAAAGAGGTCGCAATTGCAAACTCCTCTCAAAATCCCAGCAATCGCATTTGCGATAAAGTGATCGCAAATGCGAACCCTCATGCCCTCTCAAATGCAGACCTTATTCGCAAAGGCGAAGAACATCACAAAAGGTGCTGAGTCGCAAATGCGACTCTACCTTCGCTTGGAAAGTTTGCAAAAGCGAAGTTTACCTCGCAAATGCGAGTACCCCCTGCCATGCCCAGGCTTGCAAATATGAGATCTGCAGCAGGCACCGGAATTCGAGTCAGGGACCTCTGAATTTGATTCTTGGTATACGCTCTAGTACCAAATTGCGATACAGACGCACCGTGATCGTCAAAATACGAATCCTGTTCCGTTTTCTCAAAACGTTGACCGAAATCAACTCAAATAGATTTTTTAGGCAAAATTTCATATTTTATCAGTTTTTAACATATATCGAAGAAATACCCGGACTACACATGCAAATTGAAGAGAGCTACAATAAGGTATTTGAGGCTTCGAAACACAACACAAAATTAGGTTCTAAAAATCCCTGGGCAAGAGGATTGGTTGCTTTCTCAGTTGGTTAATCGAATCCATAATTTCTTGAATTGCACAAATTATTGCCCGGGTGGTCCCACAGTTGCTTCGTTAATGTAGCAGAGCCAAGAATTCTCGTAAAAAGATTCAGCAAAATTAATGATTATTATACCTAAAATTCGAACATATAGCCTAAAGTAATTTTATTTTAGTCATATTCATCAGTGTACAGATGCTTCCCTTATGTCAAGAAAATTCAACTATTCATAAATATTAAAAAAAAAAAAAAATACCCTATTTGTAGCTTAAAATTTTTTGTCAAAAAGGATTCGATTTTATAACCGTCCTTAGTACCTTCTCCCCTACCTCGTCAATTATATCGCTCCTCGTCCTTCAATAGTAGGAATTTGAGAATAAGAGTACTGTAGCTACAAAAATGGACGTAAAAAGATCGATCGTTGAATTAAAAGATTGGTTGAGAGAAAATGTGCTGGATGCTTGAAATCGAGATGTACAAGACTATGACAGAAACTGATTGCAATATGCTAATTGATATGGCTGGAATATAATGACAGCACAAAATATCATAAAAAAACTTTCTTTTTCGTGGTTTGATCAGGACAAGAGGAGAACAACTTCAGGTGCTATAGTATCAGTTTGAGTTTATACGACGACAGCATATATTCCCATGAAAGGAGTGAGTGATATGGAATTATGGATCAAATTATATTCACATTTCATATTCTGTTTAATATCACTTCTCAGCATTTTAATGACTTTAACTTTATTTTTAAAATTTCTTTGGGATAAGTTTTGTCGGAGAATAAGGAAAGAAAGGGAGTAGAGGAAAACCATCATTTAAATTTTAATCTACAGTAAATGATATTACCTGCGGTCATAAATATTTGTAGTAATTATTTTTGCAAAGTGTACTTATTATTTTAGGACATCTGACGTTTTTCTAAATAAAAATAAAAAATCTCATATCCTCTCTTATGTTTGAAATAGTGGAGTGTTAATTGAGATAGAAGTTTAAGAAAAAAAAAAACTAAAGATAATTTTGACAAATACTCACGTGACTAAAGCTATTAAATATCTTGTAAGTACAATTAATGCAAAAAAATTTAAAAACAGATAATAGATGGAGGAAATTAGTGTAGCTTCAACCTCAATCTTCCTTGCCTTGTTCTACATTGGTTGAAAATTATGATCTTTCTTATTGATGTTATTACTTTTTCAACTTATTTTTTAATTTTAGTATAGTAGTATGATGTTTGGCACTAGCATACAATTGATGATAAGCTTGGAATTCTTATTTTTAACTATATTTCGCACTCTAATTACTACACTTTAATTATACTTGAGTACTTAGTACTTATTACGTATGTTACATTGTGTAGAATATTTTTTTGAGTGAAAAAACAAGTTTGCAGCTAAAACGGATGAATTTGAGCTTTAGAGTCTGAGTAGAAACCCAAAAAATTAAAATGGGATCACGTTCGAGGATCGCGGATCGAGGACCAAGTGTGAATGTCAAAAATTAAGGGAAAAAAAGATTACTTGAGAAAAATGCATTATCGCACCGCGAGCACAAGGTGCGAATACAAACTTTCTGCAGAGTGGAAAACAATATGCTCTATAAACTTTCCTATTGGTGTGGTGCATGTGGCACCACGACGGTGTAATTTTCTTAGAGTAATTTTTTACTTTGGCTGGAAAATGGTAGTTTCGCCCAGACCCGCTTCTACATGGTATAAATAGACCAAAAATACGTTTGTGAAAGGACTTTTGACCTTGGGGGCTTTTGGAGATCATTGGAGGCTTCAAGACACAAGATTTCACCTTCCTTCTAATCAATTCAATACGCGAGTTTGGATTTAATATTGGATTAATATTTTTGTACTCTTTAGCTCTATTTGTGATGAATTTCTCCATATCTAGGTCACCTTAGGGTTTAACATGATTTGGTGATTTATGGATTTGACTACTATTTTGATTACTAGAATTTATTGGAGGGGCTTTAATATTAGTTATCATTTTATTCTTTATAGTGTTTAATAGAAAAAGGAATATCTTATGATATTATTGGAGCGTATACCTTAGTTTATTTTGGTGATTCTGTTAAGTAATCGAAGAGCTTTTTCTATTACCCTTTAAATTAAGATTGAGAAATATTCCCGAGAAGTTTCTCTTAGATCATTTCTACCAATAGATTCTTGCATGTTTCACCATACTTCTCATTAGTTTACTTGAATGTCTTAGATTTAATCGAGAGAGAAATCTGAATTGGAAGTATAATTTAATCACCTATTGAATTCGTGTAACGACCCAACCAGTCGTCTTGATAAATTGCACTTCACACTGTTGTTTGAGGGCATGAGTAGCTTCGTATGTTGTATTATGACTTATGTGAATTGTAGGCTTTGGTTTTCAGGTTATGCGGAATTGATTCGGAAGAACGATCTTCAGCTAGAAGTTTTAAATTTGAATGGTTTGACCAAATTTACTTTCTAGTATTTGACCTTGAATTGGGTTTCTAACGGTTCCATTGTCGATGCCCCCGCTTTCTCGCGAAATCGAATTTACGACATTTGGGAGGACAACTCGTTCCATTTTGGGAATTGAGTTTTAATTGAAGAGTTGCTACCAGCCCGACCAATCAACAATAACCACGGAGCCACAAGCTCACTTTATCCGATTTAAGCATAACAGTGATAGATATTTTAAAAACAGGGAACCAAGTCCCAACATGTGCCAACTCCCATAGACCGAAGGGTCAAGAGTCATGAGCCTCTACAGAGTATACAAAGTGTAAATAGTGAATATAAATGTGCACAAGTGTGGGATGATCAAAACAAAAATATAGACAAACTGGAGAATCAGGTCCTGCGAACGCTGGCAGCTACCTCGACTGTCCAAAAGCACTCCTTAGCCGCAATAGGATCAACCCTGCTGTGATGTACCTGTGTGACGACCCGGCCTGTCGTCATGGGAATTACCACCCCGTTATGTTGTAAAAGTAAATAATGCTGAAGGGAAGAAAACCACGATAGGCACTATCTCATGCTACACAATAGAGAACTATCTTTTTATTCCTTTCAAGCATATGTGAGTAGATTATTTAGAAATCTCAATTTTAGCTACTTTATTTCATAATAATATACCAATACCTCGATACAATCTCAAGCAGTGCAAGTCCGCACTCAAATCAGCCCCTCGGGCTCAGCACTCCTTATCAATTTACACCAGGAGATCTGGTCAATAAGGCAACTAATGCATGTGTGCCAGTAATGTATGAGTGCTGAATGTTATGCCACGTAGTACACGTAAATCAATGTATGTATGCCATGCAATGCATATGACCGCTACGGCATGTAGCCCGATCCAATTTGGGTACCCGTGCTCACCGTGGGGGTTCAGACTCCGGAGGGGCTCCTACAGCCCAAGCACAATATTAATATCACACCTGCTGCGGCGCGCAGCCCGATCCGTATACCACTGCGGCGTGTAGTCCGATCCATGCATGTGTATGCATATGCTCACATAAAATGTCATGTCCTAACATATGGCCCTCGGCCCCAATCAGTCTAACAAATAATCAAGAAAGCCCTACGGGCAACAATATCATATTAGCTCACAGCTAAAAATGTTATTAAGACCTTGTTCAAGTTTTTTTTCATAACCTTATAAAAATGTTGAATAGCAAAAATACCATTTTAAACCTTTAATTTAGAATAAAATATGCACAGTGTTATCAAAACAATGATACCAATCCCTTAAGGATTCAAATAATTGGCACGAAGCCCAAACATGATAATTAGTCCAATTCATTTCAACAATTAGGTGTTATTATTTATTACGCAGGACGGACCAAGTTGCGATCCCCAATGGTGCTCTACTCCACGCCCGTTATCCGGCGTGCAAGTCACCTCAACACAGCACTAAGATGTGCAAGTCCGGGGTTTACTAACCCTCAGGACATCATTTACAAGTATTACCCACCTCGAACCGACGAAAGCTCATGCCCGCGACACCTTATCTCCTCGAACCGGCATCCACGCACGTCAAAACTAGCACAAATCAGCACAAATATATCAAAATAGGCTAATGGAACATCACCCAATCGAAAGAACTCGAAAAATATCAGAAATCACGAAATTGGCAAAACCCGAGCCCCGGGCCCATATCTCGAAAAATTATGAAACTCACATTTTCGGAATCCTCGTCTCTCCACGAGTCCGTACATACCAAGAACTCCCAATTCGGACCACAAATGGTCCTTCAAATCCCCATTTTAAGATTTTTGCTCAAAGCCCTAATTTTCTTGATTTCTTACCCAAATTCAGAGAATTAATGGAAGATTCTTTGATAAAATCATGTATTTAACTCATAAAACTTACCTCCAATGATTCCCCATCGAAATCCCTTCAATTCCCGTCCAAAAGCTCTCAAGAATGACCAAAAATGGTGGAAAAATGGGTTGATTTCGCGACTGGAATGTTTTAAAAACATTCTGCCCAGGCATATTACTCATCGCGATCGCGGGAATGGCTCTGCGATCGCGGAGAACAAAATTTGGCCCAAAATTTACCCTTCGCGATCGCGGGAAAGGCTTCGCGATCGCGGTGAACAAACTCCGGTTCCTCCGGATAGGCTTCAGTATAATGGCCATAACGTTTTGCACACAACTCCGAATGATGAATGGTTTGATGTTCTGGAAACTAGACACATAGAGCTATAACTGTCATTTGATGCGCATTTCCTGAATCCGTACACATTTATAGATATAAGCTTCCCAACTTATACATGTGTATTAGAGATCCTTCTCGGACACCCTATAGTGTAACGTCCATAACTATTTTACACAGATGTCCAAATCACGATTGCTTTATCTTTCTCAATACTAGACACGATGCGATACAACTTTCGTTTTTGTATCACCTTACAATATCTTGTAGATAAAAAGATATGAGCTTCCGAAGTAGGATCAATGCAATAGAAATTGCCCTTCTTCGCGATCGCGGAGCATTTCACGCGATCGCGATTCATTAATATTTTTCGCACATTTTACTCACCGCGATCGCGTCCCATTGTCCGCGATCGCGTACAACACTGCTACAGACATAAACCAGCAGTTAAAAATGGCCTAGAAATGGTCCGAAACTACCCCGAAACTCACCCGAGGCCCCGGGACCTCAACCAAAAGAACCAACACGCCCTATAACCTTATTCGAACTTGTTCCAATCATCAAAACTCTATCGTTAACATCAAAATCGTCCGTTTTCAACAAATTTAAGCTTAAGTTTAACTTTAACTTCAAAAATTCACATTCGATCAAAAACCCGACCAAACGATGTCCGAATGACCTGAAAATTTGCAGGGACATATCCAAAATCACATAACGAAGCTACAGAAATCGTCGGAATTCCATTCCGACTCCCGGATCAAAATCTCACCTATCGATCGGATTTCGCCAAAATTCAACCTTAGCCAATTCAAGCCTATTTCTACACCGGATCTCCAAATTCAATTCCGATTGCTCTCCTAAGTCATAAATGATCCCTCGAAACTAGTCGAATCATCGAATCCGATTCCGAGCACTCTAACTCGATAGTCAACTCTTGGTTGACTTTCCATATTCAAACTTCCTTCAAACATGCTATTTGCTTCATTTTTAATTCAATTCACTCCTAACTCACCCGATAGGTTCTAACACCGATATAGAAGCATAAGATATGTTAATGCAAGGTAACGGGGTGGAAATTTCCGTAACGACGGGCCGGGTCATTACATTCTCCCCAACTTAAATAAACGCTCGTCCTCGAGCAGACTCAGAGTTGTACTGGAAGCAACCCACTAGCCGAATGACCTTACCAAGCATATATCCGGGCGATCATATGTCACCCTATCTCACATAAGTCCGAAAACACCATATAGTCAAAATTTCACAGACCATCTGAACCATAAATCACATTGCACTTTCTGAAATCATATGCCAAATGCAAATCCCATGCCTATACTCAGGATACACTCGAATCCACTACAATAACCCATATTCACTACTCCGGGTGAGATCATATGCTGTATCGACAACCCAAATAACTCGAGACGATAGTCTCTAATCACAACAACTGGCCACAATAACCAAATACTAGCTGAAAACCTCTTTCATTAGATAGAGTCTTATTCCAACACCTCCATATCCTGCTCACGGTAGCCGAAGCACGCGATATACCGAACCCATCTCTCAGGTTAACCATTCGTGAGCCTATTTCCCTTTTAAAACTGGTACCACAATAGGTTTCGGAGCCAAACCTTGATTTTTACCTTTCTAACAAGCTAAGATCTAATATGCTCGTATTCATTAATGACTCCAACGGTCATTTCGATTATAACACACCGCACCGGTGATAAGACACCTCAACACCGGCCTAAGCCACGACGAGCACAACATAGGCTCCAATAGAAATGTATGCACACACTCGAATCATGACAGATCAATTCATGACAACTGTCTCCAGCAAATAGAGCTGCAATTTAATCCCTCTTTGCCATCATAATATAGAACTGAGACCGCGTCTCGCATTATAGAAATAGAGTACCTGAATCCTCCTCGAGAGGTCATAACATCACGTAGCCTTGTCGCGATTCGTGATTCTACCCCAACATTATTACTCATAAAGCACCTCAAGCCACTAAGCTCAAAACGGTTAGCCACGCACAGATATAGGTCTTGAACCCAAGCAATCAACCTCACCCACGGTGAAACAATTAACGTATGCTATTAAATCCTGAAAGGACACAACCGATGTGCCATTCGCCAAGCGATACTTAAAACGAACTTTTCCTCAGAAGCGAGGAAGTATTGTATACCAGGGTAGCATATAACTAACTATATTTTCACAATATTATGTTGCGGCGTGCAACCCGCTCCAATGACATACCCGTGGCGGCGTGCCACCCGATCCGGATACCATACCTATGGCGGCGTGCCACCCGATCCAAATAACTCGTGGCGGCATGCCACCCGATCCACGCATAAATCTCGCAAAGGAAATGTATATCGAGTCGAATTTTCTCATTACAGCAAACATATATATATAGCCTCAAGCTCGGCCACATGAAATGCATCCGACAACGTTTCTCAATACTGGAACTGAATCAATGGTAGATACCTCTACACTGACATCCGCCACTAAGGCCCAACCAACAAAGCAATACCCACCAGTCGTCTGCTGGTCCTGAGGTACAACTACCCAGCTGGAGCATACTCTGATGCACTTTGCTACGCAATTTGTGCCATACCATCATAGTCCATATCACATCAGTGTAGACAACCTGGCCCAATGATGACCAGTTAGCAATCAAGTATCATAATCCAAATTCGTCATATCAAGTTGAGAGAGAAAGCCACTAGAGCCTCCGATTTTTTTTTAATAATCACAAAAACGGTGTCGATACACATGATATACAACCACTGCAATAGGCGGACTAACGAGAGCTTCAAGTCTCCAACACATATATAACACATGAATCACAATGCCTGATCCCGTACTCCATTGTACATATACATAACGCACATCAAGTGCCCATTCGTTCCACGAAAGCCATCCAAGAGTTTCACTATGCCATCAACGACTCAATTATTACAGTCGATCCAACAAGAGAATACCACCATGCCATTAGATATTATCAGTTTACATTACCTTGTACTTTTTGGACCATATTCCCTGCCAAGTTAATAGAATAGCAGTACCATTTTCTTAAATCATCAGAAAGATCGATTCTTAATTCACTTGCAGTTGTCCGCGCTGCTCAATAATTTTATTGATTTCTCATATATTATGAACTGATCTCAAAACCTAGAATATACCATTATCAACTTTCCATAACACATCGTGTATACCATATTACACTAAGACAACATGGAAATTCATATCCCTTTCCTCCGCCTCAACGTCGGCGCACTCAACTAGTCAAGGACTTTCGTGGTCCCATATAGAAGAAAACTTATTACACATTCCACGCTTCGCATACCGACAGGAATATACTCATCTTCAAACCATGATAAAACACATCACAAACTATTTCTTCCCATTCATTGCATAAGTTTAACTACCAGGACTGAGTCCTTATACCTATATCAAGTTACACAACTGCCAGCACTCAAAAGCTTTGTTGCAATGTCTGCAAGACTCATTACTTCAACCACATACCAGAAATCAATCGTATTTCTTTTTATACCATTTTAATTTATTAACAAGTTGTTCCATTTACCCAGTTTCCTTTTCGATTCATCTTTAACTCAATATTAGCGCTTACTGTAACACCATAATACATCAACTCCTGTTACCACACTAGATTTGTACATAAGACCCATAGGCCACTGAATACTCCCTCAATGTTTCCCAAAAGTACCACATTCTACCACACTTTATTTTGATGAACTTCCCGCGATTTTTTTTAAATTGTTATCATTACTTCCCAATACGGATACCTAGAATCCCATCATTCACATGATATAACACAAGCCTTGATCTTCTCTAACGAAACCGCCATCTTTAGCCACATACACAAATCTTAAGGCACCTGACTGTTACAAGCAAAATCTTGAACACTGCAAAACCATTCTCGGCATCATTCACCCTTATTCAGCTGTAATTCAACTGTCCTATTGAGTAGAACCACTCGTGTTTTGTTAGAACTCTGACATTGCAGAACATGATTACTTACAGATACAATCAGCTATCTTTATTTTCTATACGGTGAATATTCTTTACCAACAACAGTTCAAAGCACCCTAGTACTTCATCAGATCTACGAAGCATCATAACCTTTACCAGAATTTCCCAACATACTTAGAGACAGAATCAACATAGCACACAATAGTGCAATCAGTTAATCAATAGCAACCTCCCCAACTTAGCTCGAAGCCATTCATCAAAGCACTTTTAGCCACTCCTAGCATTACTACTCAATTGATGCCACAATGTTATAGTGAGATTAAACTCAAGTCATTTACAAGCCTTGACAGAGACTCGAATCATCGGAGACCTTAGCTCTTCTGCAATTCT
The DNA here is from genome assembly GCA_032618575.1 of Nicotiana noctiflora. Lineage (NCBI taxonomy): Eukaryota > Viridiplantae > Streptophyta > Magnoliopsida > Solanales > Solanaceae > Nicotiana > Nicotiana noctiflora. The sequence continues at coordinate 32,734 of JASVEL010011482.1, read as the reverse complement.
TGCAGATATACACGCACCACCAATAAGCCCACTCTCTTTAGGTGACAGAAATCTTTCTAAGTCCCAAATTTTCCAAAAATTTCGGCAGAGTTCCCTTTGTAAATTGGCCTATCCACCTGCCAGAGAATCACCAAAACCATCCTAGCAATACATTCACAACTCGACAAGACATCACAATGCATATCGACAACATTAGTCTCAATACTACACAAATCATATTATCATATTTGGTACATGAACATGCATTGTACCTGCTCGAATCATAACACATATCAACTACCTTTCAATTACACATGAGAACCAATCCACCTATCTCGCCTCAATTTATCATTTCAGCACAATACCTTCCACCAGGATACACATAGCATAATCATTTTAGTCTTCCTGAGTTTGAACTCGTTCCACTATACATAAGGCACTTATATTACTGAGCGCTCGATGCATACACAGACGTGCGGAAGGAATATAGAAGCTCAGTTCTCAGAACAACAAGATCGCACGACAGAGTTCAAGAAAAGTGAAGTTTTCCTAAAGGTTCACAGCCTCCCGAGGATAAGTACAGGCGTCCCGTACCGATCCACAAGACTCTACTAACCGGCTCAAGACTCATGAGGCCTAGTAAACCTAGGCTTTGATACCAACTTGTCACGACCCCAAATCCGGTCGTGATGGCGCCCAGCATACTGCTAGGCCAGCCCGACCAATCAACAATAACCACGGAGCCACAAGCTCACTTTATCCGATTTAAGCATAACGGTGATAGATATTTTAAAAACAGGGAACCAAGTCCCAACATGTGCCAACTCCCATAGACCGAGAAGGGTCAAGAGTCATGAGCCTCTACAGAGTATACAAAGTGTAAATAGTGAATATAACTGTGCACAAGTGTGGGATGATCAGAACAAAAATACAGACAAACTGGAGAATCAGGTCCTGCGAACGCTGGCAGCTACCTCGACCGTCCAAAAGCACTCCCTAGCCGCAATAGGATCAGCCCTGCTGTGATGTACCTGAATCTGCACACAAGGTGCAGGGAGTCGGGTGTGAGTACTTCCAACTAAGCAGTAATAAAAGTAAATAATGCTGAAGGGAAGAAAACCACGATAGGCACTATCTCATGCTACACAATACAGAACTATCTTTTTATTCCTTTCAAGCATATGTGAGAAGATTATTTAGGAATCTCGATTTTTAGCTACTTTCTTTCATGATAATATACCAATACCTGGATACAATCTCAAGCAGTGCAAGTCTGCGCTCAAATCAGCCCCTCAGGCTCAGCACTCCTTATCAATTTACACCAGGAGATCTGGTCAATAAGGCAACTAATGCATGTGTGCCAGTAATGTATGAGTGTTGAATGTTATGCCACGCAGTACACATAAACTAATGTATGTATGCCATACAATGCATATGACCGCTACGGCGTGTAGCCCGATCCAATTTGGGTACCCGTGCTCACTGTGGGGGTTCAGACTCCGGAGGGGCTCCTACAGCCCAAGCACAATATTAATATCACACCTGCTGCGGCGCGCAGCCCGATCCGTATACCACTGCGGCGTGCGGTCCGATCCATGCATGTGTATGCATATGCTCACATAAAATTTCATGCCCTAACATATGGCCCTCGGCCCCAATCAGTCTAACAAATAATCAAGAAAGCCCTACGGCAACAATATCATATTAGCTCACAGCTAAAAATGTTATTAAGACCTTGTTCAAGTTTTTTTTCATAACCTTATAAAAATGCTGAATAGCAAAAATACCATTTTAAACCTTAAATTTAGAATAAAATATGCACAGTGTTATCAAAACAATGATACCAATCCCTTAAGGATTCAAATAATTGGCACGAAGCCCAAACATGATAATTAGTCCAATTCATTTCAATAATTAGGTATTATTATTTATTACGCGGGACGGACCAAGTCACGATCCCCAATGGTGCTCTACCCCACGCCCGTTATCCGGCGTGCAAGTCACCTCAACACAACACTAAGATGTGCAAGTCCGGGGTTTACTAACCCTCGGGACATCATTTACAAGTATTACCCACCTCGAACCGACGAAAGCTCATGCCCGCGATGCCTTATCTCCTCGAACCGGCATCCACGCACGTCAAAACTAGCACAAATCAGCACAAATATATCAAAATAGGCTAATGGAACATCACCCAATCGAAAGAACTCGAAAAATATCATAAATCACGAAATTTGCAAAACCCGAGCCCCGGGCCCACATCTCGAAAAAATATGAAACTCACATTTTCGGAATCCTCGTCTCTCCACGAGTCCGTACATACCAAGAACTCCCAATTCGGACCACAAATGGTCCTTCAAATCCCCATTTTAAGATTTTTGCTCAAAGCCCTAATTTTCTTGATTTCTTACCCAAATTCAGAGAATTAATGGAGGATTCTTTGATAAAATCATGTATTTAACTCATAAAACTTACCTCCAATGATTCCCCATCGAAATCCCTTCAATTCCCGTCCAAAAGCTCTCAAGAATGACCAAAAATGGTGGAAAAATGGGTTGATTTCGCGACTGGAATGTTTTAAAAACATTCTGCCCAGGCATATTACTCATTGCGATCGCGGGAATGGCTCTGCGATCGCGGAGAACAATATTTGGCCCAAAATTTACCCTTCGCGATCGCGGGAAAGGCTTCGCGATCGCGGTGAACAAACTCCGGTTCCTCCGGACAGGCTTCGGTATAATGGTCATAACTTTTTGCACACAACTCCGAATGATGAATGGCTTGATGTTCTGGAAACTAGACACATAGGGCTATAACTTTTATTTGATGCTCATTTCCTGAATCCATATACATTTATAGATATAAGCTTCCCAACTTATACATGTGTATTAGAGATCCTTCTCGGACACCCTATAGTGTAACGTCCATAACTATTTACGTATATGTCCAAATCACTATTTCTTTATCTTTCTGAAAACTACACATGATGGGATACAACTTTCGTTTTTGAATCACCTTAAAATTTCCTTGTAGATAAAAAGATATGAGCTTCCGAAGTAGGATCAATGCACAGAAATTTTCCTTCTTCGCGATCGCGGAGCATTTCACGCGATCGCGATTCATTAATACTTTTCGCACATTTTACTCACCGCGATCGCGTCCCATTGTCCGCGATCGCATAGAACACTGCTACAGACATAAACCAGCAGTTAAAAATGGCCTAAAAATGGTCTGAAACCACCCCGAAACTCACCCGAGGCCCCCGGGACCTCAACGAAAAGAACCAACACGCCCTATAACCTTATTCGAACTTGTTCCAATCATCAAAACTCTATCGTTAACATCAAAATCGTCCGTTTTCAACAAATTTAAGCTTAAGTTTAACTTTAACTTCAAAAATTCACATTCGATCAAAAACCCGACCAAACGATGTCCGAATGACCTGAAAATTTGCAAGCATATCCAAAATCACCTAACGGAACTACTGCAACTGTCAGAATTCCATTCCGACTCCCGGATCAAAATCTCACCTATCGATCGGATTTCGCCAAAATTCAACCTTAGCCAATTCAAGCCTATTTCTACACCGGGCCTCCAAATTCAATTCCGATTGCTCTCCTAAGTCATAAATGATCCCCCGAAACTAGTCAAATCATCAGAATCCGATTCGAGTACTCTAACTCGATAGTCAACTCTAGGTTGACTTTCCATATTCAAACTTCCTTCAAACATGCTATTTGCTTCATTTTTAATTCAATTCACTCCTAACTCATCCGATAGGTTCTAACAATGATATAAAAGCATAAGATATGTAAATGCAACATAACGTGGTGGTAATTCGTGTATGATATTTGGGAGGACAACTCGTTCCCTTTTAAAAATTGGGTTTGAATTGAAGAGTCTCCACCTAATGATTAGGTGCATTAGGACACTAAGAAAAACTTTGATTTAGAAAACCAGAGATTGGGTAAGGGCTCGAAATCATCCCGAGGGGAAGGTGTTAGGCACCCATCGAGATCCACTAGTGTAGTTCCCGATCATGCTACAATTGTGACTTTAAGTAACAAATAAGCGAATAAATGTTTCAAATATGTGGGATTTTCACATTATGGATGCAAATAAATTAAGTTTTGAAGAAACAAAGAAAGCTAAAAATTTGAGGAAATAGTTTGAAAATTCTGAAAATAAACAAGTAAAGGGAAATGGGGGAGGGTCCTAGGTTTACAAATAATATAGATCACATCAACACAATACCCAGTAATCACTCCTCAGAAGAGGGGTTACACGTGATATTAGCGCACCGATTATCATATTCATATCTACCCTTTCCCACCCCATTGATGTATTAAAGGCAGAATGGTTTCGTTACTTATTACATGCTAGTACTCGCCCCAATCCTATCAGTTCGTGAGGCATCTGGGACTACTAGTCTTGCATATACTGGTTATGGTTTGTATTAAACTTAAATGGAGGAGGCAGACTGGTTTATTACACATTTCAGATACGAAATTAGAATTAGACCTGCCTGCTGATTGGAATTAATGAAGCCCGATTCATTAACAAATTCACCTTATAGCTTGCCTAAGTGAGACCTATAGGCATGATATTTAATAATACGAGAGATAGATATACTGATTCCAGAAGAAGACTTATTAACTGCAGGAACATAAGTTCTGCAGACATTTAAGCAATGTTTTATTGATTTTAAACTAATAAGCGAGTGGTCGGTTCATATTAGCCAATTACTCCTATAGGCATGCTTTCTAAGTGTTATTGATTTTAAAACACTTATAGTCGAAATAAAAGTGCAGAAAGTCCTATAGGCATGGTATCTAGAATGATGTTTGTTATTTAAACCTATGCATATGCGGAATTCAGGAAACTCTATAGACATGTTCTCTATGTAATATGCATAAATGCAGAACCTATAGATATGGTATCTATGTATGAAATGCAGAACCTATAAAATAGGCTGTCTACATGAAATGCAGAACATGTAGGCATGGTTTCTATATGAAAATACAAAAGTGCAAAACTTGCAAACATGATATCTTTATGAAAACTGCAGAAGTGAGAACAAGACGTGATTGCAAAAGTAAATACATATGAACATGATATCTACCCTTATGCATACATGAGTGACCCTCCCATTTTCACTAAAATCCCATGAGTTATTATAAATTATTACAGCCCAGAACAAATAAAGAAAAATAAAGTAAAATTACATCAGAAAGCTAAAAGTCCCAACCAAGGAGAGCCTAATTAAGACTTATGTCCAAAGCATGAAGTAAACAAACTACAAAGATCAAATTACAAAGTCTTTCTCTTATTTGGGATGTGTCAGAGTTTCCTAAGAGTCTCAATGGACTCCGAACAGTGCTTGCACCCCAAATTGATTGCCGAGTTAGGGTTAAGTGCAGTGTGGAAGGTCCAGCACTCAAATGTCTAAGTTTAAAGGGAGCTTAAGGTCCCAAAGCATGGCACATAGGAGGGGGCAGAACTTAGAATCTAGGAGATAGTGAAAATGCATAGAGCGGAATGTGGGAAAGCCAAGATAGGCTAGTAGTCATACCAACAATTGGAAGTGTTGACATACCCCAACCAGCATGTTAGCCACATTGTTTTGGAGTTAGGATCCATTGAAGGATCAAGTCCAGGCATGAGCAAAAATTTGGATGTTTCCATGCTTTGAACTTTAACTCAAACACATAGAAGGGAAGGGGGTTTGGGGATTTACAACAACAACAGATGCAAAAAGAACAACATATTTAATACTGAACATAGACAGCAAAGTAGACAAAATTATAGAAGTTGTAAGGAACACATAGGGATGAGGCAGAAAACTAAATTAGAACATACACATTTTTAGGGAAACAAGAAAAGAAAAGCAGTAGTATGTAAAGCCAAACTGCAAGCAAATAGTCAGAAGATCTCATAAGAAAGTAGAGTGTAGAATTGAAAGTGTGAAGTGTAAGAGTATTGAAATTGAAGGTGTTCAATCAGTAATGTGTATGTTGAAGGTGTAGAAGAGTCGCGCCCTTTATAGAGTAGAAAGACAAGTAGAAATATGTAAGAAAATAGTTTTGAAATTAATTACATAAGTTCCCCTTCGATTAAATGATTCTGATTTCAAACGGGTAAAACAATTAAGGAAAGAGGTTGACCAAACATTTTTCCAAAAAAGCACAAGAAAGGTAAATACACAAGGACTTATTTAAGGAAAAAGTCTGATAGCCCGCGGTTTGTGCAAATAAGGAAAATAAATCAATCAACAACCAGTAAATCACAAAGTCTAAGTTTTGGTATGAATTATTCAAGTCAGAAAAAGTGAAGAAGGGTTTTTTACTTAAAGAAATCAGTAACAATCAATCGAACCTTATTAAAAGGAATTCTGAATCAATCACAAGATGGCAAACCCCTTTGAAAGAAAAACTCCTTAAATATAAAGCATACAAATATGTTAAACACGAAAAACTATCATGCCAATTAGTAGAGAGTCTAGCATAAAAAAGTTCATATTCATGAACAAAGGAGTTCATGTTCAGTACATAGACTCAGAATGAGTTTGAGAGTGTCTAGGGTTCCAAATAGAGCCCTAGTCCAGACACAAGATCAAATTCGCCAAAAACCCCCAAATCCTAGGGTTTTCAACTCGAATTAGAAACAAAGAAGAGCAGACAAATAACTGAAATAGGCTTAGAGGTCTCTTTCAAAGACTTATGAGAAAACAAACAATAGCAAGTTCGAAGCAATAGAGTGAAGAAATTGATTCAAAACATAGTGAGAGTAGAAAAGACATGTTTAAGAAAAAAGAAAAAGAAACTTGGGACTTAAACAAGTTCAGAAGAGAGTGGAGACAGTATAGCACTTAAGAGAATAGTAGAAGAAACATGTTTAAAAGAATTGAAACAAAGTCTAGAAGAAGGCAAATAAATAACTTAAGAACTCAGTAGGAAACACATACAGTAAAAGGGCTCGACATACCAGAAAAGTGTATCAACAGACATATAGAAAAATACAAAAGGTTGAACATGTGAGCCTGATGTAGAAGCATAGTAGAACACAAAGCACAGACGAATCATGTATAATAGAAAGAAAGCAAAAGAAAACACATGCATGGTAGAAAAGAAAACATACAAACATAGTAAAGATGAATACATACAAAGAAAAGAAAAGGAAGAGTCAAAAAAGTTTTTCAGAAACCCTAGATCGAAAAGAAGTAATTTTGAAGGAAACAATTGGGAAAAGTATGTTAAAACTTCAGTAAAGCAGAGATATAGCATATTAAGGAAACAATCAGAGAAAACCTCGAATGGCTGGGGTTTCAGAGGAACCCTAGAATGAGAAAGGCTTGGAAAAAGTCTGATCCTGAGTCAGATAAGTTAGAACCAGGCTCTAAATGCTTTGAATGTGCCGGAGCAAAGCTAGAGAGGCCCCAAAAATATGGATCTGAGGAGATCTGAAAGGATACAATTGAGGTCAGACCTCGAAACTTCGAGCACCAAGCGTTTAAGGGTGGAGGGGTGAGTATAGGCCATCCATGGCCTGAGAAGCCATGGATTCCGGTGAGATGGCGGTTGAAAGTGGTAGAAGAGGATTAGTGTTTCAAGAATATTCGAGAGAATTTTACAGACGAAGGGGTTTCAGGGCGGAGTCTCTGAGTGAAAATGAGTAGGGTTATGAGGTTTGGTGGAATTAAAAAGGTAAGGGCTAATCGCGGCCGTTGATCAAAATGATCAACGGCCTGGATTAAAAGATTGACCGGGTGGGTTGTGTTGACGGGTTAGGGGTCGGGTTATTTTAGGTTTTGGGCTAGTCGAGTTCAATACTGAGGTTGGGTCAATTAGGGGATCAATTTGGCTACAATTGAAATGCAAATAAGGCTAGTTTTTAAATAGCCAGTTTTTTCTCTTTTATATTATAAAAATAGTATACATGATTTTAAAAGTAAACTAAAGGTACTGGATCAGTTAGTAATATGTAAATATCAATTTAAAATATTAGAACCAATTCTATAATTAAAAATGCTATTAAATATTAAAGTAGGCTAAATAATAATTCTATGCAATTTAGCTTTTAAAATATCAAATAAATTTGTAAAAATATATGAAAATTACCTTAACTATATTTTTGTATAAATATGGAAATAAAATAAAATATTCACCAAAATTGATAATTTTGGGAATAAATATTGATTTTGTACTGCTAAAATGGGCACTAAATTGATTTTAAAAATCTTTCAAAAATTGGAAAAAATATTAAAATACTTGGGCATGCTTATATATGCATATATGTTATTTTGAAAGTATTTTGTATATATAAATAATACATAGAAAAAAATTGGGTATCCATATCCGTTAGCTCTGTTGGGTAATTTTTGATTAGGAGTGCATTCAGATCATGATTTGGAAGTCCGTATTAGAATTTGGCTTGAAATGCCGAAAGTTGAAATTTTAGAAAGTTTTACCAAGAGTGGACTTTTTGATATCGGAGTCGGATTCCGATTTGGCATGTTGAAGCTGGTCCGTAATGTCAAATATGACTTTTGTGCAAATTTGAGGTTAATCGAACGTGATTTGATATGTGTCTGCATCGGTAGTGGAAGTTGAAGTTTAAAAGTTCAATCATTTTGAATTGAGGTGTGATTCATCATTTCAGTGTTGTTATATGCTTTGAGGCCTCGAGTAGGTCTGTGTGATGTTATGCGACTCATTGGTATGTTTGGATGGGGTCCCAAAGGACCCGGGTGGGTTTCGGATTTGATTTTGAATCATTCTTCTTCATGTTGATTTTGTTGAAGGCTGCTGATTCTAGTGTTTCCGTATCTACGGAAGAATGCATACAGATGTGAGTCCGCAGGTGCAGACAGTTGATCATTGAAATGAAGGAAGACCTGCTAGGAATGAATCTGAGAAGCGGGATTACGGGTGCATATGTGGCCCAGCAGAAGCGAGATATAGCACGAGAGCGTATTTGGTGGCGTAGAAGGAAATGTTGATTCGTAGGTGTGAGGGGTCAGTTGGTTAGTGGATTATGCAGAAGTGGAGATCATTGTCGCATAGGAACCACCGCAAAAACAGCTAGTGTGGCGCAGAAGCGGAAGTGATGGGCAGAATGATAAATACAAGGGTTTGCGATTTTGGATTTATTTTAACATTTCCAAGTGCGGATTGTGGCGATTTTGGAGTAATTTTCATCATACGGATTTGGGTAAGTGTTCTACACTCGATCTTGGTTATATTACATGAATCTATCTTCGATTGTAGCTTTTGGTTGATGAAGTGAAAAGGGAAAATGGGGCTTTTGGCCTAAAGCTTCATAATATGAATTTTAAGTTTTGAACATCGGTTGGGAGTTAGATTCGAGTGAAACATGTATGGTTGGACTCGTAATTGAATGGGTTGTTTGATTCTGTGAGTTTTGTTGAGTTTGAAGGCGTGGTCCCTGGTGTAATTTTTTGCTGGATTTGGGATTTGACTTAGGAACGATCTTTTCCATTTGTAATTGTTTCATTGGGCTTCATTTGATGTATTTGAGTTTTTTGGATAGTTTTGAGCCGTTCAGAGGTCGCTACGCACGTGATGAATTCTTGAAGCATCATTTTGCTTGGTATCGGAATTAGCTTTCTTAAGATAAGTAACTCTTTTAAACTTAGTGCTGAGGGGGTATTGTAAGGCCCCGTAAAAATTTTATGTGATTGGTATTGAGGTGATGCACATACTAGGTAACGAGCGTGTGGGCGTGCACCTTGTGAGTTATGAATCTGTTATTTCCAAAGCACTGAATAGTGGCCCTATTTTATTGATATATTATTTTCACCACGTGATAAAATAAATTAGTTGTACATTATTCTAGATATCATGTTTAGGTTGTATGCGAATATTGTTGGGACACAGAGTGGTCATTTCTTGCTATCATCTTATTGAATTTATTGATGCTTTGTACTCAGTCGCATTCATGCATTCATATCATATCTTAGTCTTAGTTGTTACTTATTGATACAACATATTATTATTTAGGGTCAATTTTTATGACATTGTGAGCCCGTGGTTGAAACTGGAGAGATTGAAGACTGAGTGATGTGGAGAGCCCGATTATGAGAGATAGTTATAGGATTAGGCCGCACACCGTAGCATGTTTTATTGATTATTGAGTAAGACTGAGGGACAAGAGGGGTTGCTCTGATGGTAAGCAACCCCCACTTCTAACCAATAGGTTGTGAGTATGGGTCTCCCCAAGAGCAAGGTGGGAAGTTCTTGCAGGGAAGAATGCCGGAGGTCTATTTAGAAGCAGCCTCTCTACCCTGGGGTAGTGATAAGGTTTGCGTACACACTACCCCACCCCCAGACCCTACTAAATGAGATTATACTAGGTTGTTATTATTTTGTTGTTGTTGTTGAGTAAGGCTGAGGGATTGATTTATGCCATGATTGGCTTGTTATAGCGCTTGAGTTGAAGGAGTCCCTCCGGAGTCTGCACCACCTAGTGAACGCGGTTGATTATATTTAGGGATGGATATTTCATTGGTATGAATATGTATCTTCTCCATAAGGCTGGATTGTTGTATTTTTTCGGTACTGGGTGACTTATACTCAGTGATGTATACATTCTGAGATGGATCTTTCTTGGATCGTATGGGCCATATACAATACCGAGTGATTGGTTATAATGAGTAGAAGGTGTGATACAGTGACGTTGAGTACTCTGAGTATGTGAGTACATAATTCATCTCTGAGATACATGACATTGGCATGCATATATGACATACATGCATAGATACACATTTGCTTCATGTTATACGGTATCACGCCATTTATGATATTTTACACCCATTGATATGTGGCCATAGAGAAGTATCTGACACTTGTGATCTGGAAAGAAAAAAAAACATCTTATTTATTATGAAAAGGAGCTTTGAAAAAGAAAATACATTTTTTCAAACTATCTCATATTTCACGACGTTTTCGTTAAAGAATTTGAGTTTTCACTAATACTCTTGAAAGGCGGAACTATTTTGGAAAAACTGTGAAAAAGCTGAACACTTTATATTTGAGTTACTTCCTTATTTATATGCTTTACATTGTTATGAACTGTTATTGGATATAGGTGTTAGACCCGACCTATGACTCGTCACTGCTTTCAACATAAGTTCAGAGTTGTTACTTTTTGAGCACATGAGGTCGGTTGTACTCATACTGCACTTCCTTCACAGTGCATGGAGATCCCGGATACCGATGTTGTTGCGTTCTGCGTTCCTGCTGTAGCTGCCTCTTGTTAACGGTAGCCTTAGATTATAAAACTCTATTTATGTACTGTTTAAATAGATGATGTATTCTTTTCATGTCAGCTTTCTAAACTCTATTCGTAGAAGCTCATTATTTGTACTACAAGTCCTTGAGAATTGTATAAGATTCTGATAACTCATATGTTTAATTGTTTATTTAATATTATTAAAATTGAATAATTATTAGTTGGCTTACCTAATAGTTAAAATTGGGTTAGGTGCCATCACAACGGATGGATATTGGGTCGTGACAATTCGTGAGAATCGTTTGAACGTTAAGAGTGAAATATAACAGTGACAAATTCAGAATAGCAGTCTTGCACCTATCATATCAAACCCACTCTTCGTCTTGATAATAACCCATTGATATACTCACTAGTTCTTTGTGATCAATTGTTAATTGATTTAATTTTAGTAGTTAATTTTCATTCATTATCATTCCAATCAAAGTGTTAATCATCTTGAATAGTATTAAATCAAAAATTACTTGAATATTATTTAAATCCAATCTATGTAAAACCGATAATTAAATTATATTATCTTTAACTAGCGAGCATCAATTTCGTGTTGTGTTCTGCGCTTGTCAACAACTCGTGTTTTAGCCGATTTTAGGTTCCAGATTTCTTTCTTTAGTATATATGCTCATATTCTCAAGCATATGTTATCTAAGAGCTTTATTAAACTCTCAATGAATCTTCTAATATAGAATTTTCCCCTACTTCCTTGCCTGACTAACTTTGTCTCTTAAGATCTACAATTTGCATCTGGTGTCTCTTATAATAATTTCGCCAAGTATTAATCTTTCTCGTATGATTTTCAATTTATCATCGCGAGTTCATTTTGCAGTTACTTAAACCTAATTATTAGTGTGAATAAATAAGTTATACTAGCGATAGAATGATTTTGATAATTGTGTGGGTTTTAACTTACAAGCTCAGCCTTAATTTAATTTTCATGCTCAATAGAAGCTGTTCAAATTCCAACCTTTTATATGTTTAATTAGAAAAATCTGCATGTTTATTGGAGATGATATTTCTAATCATCATAGTTAATTACCACGAGATAACATCATGTGTAAAACAAATAGCTAGACCTCACGATCATGGCTCATCAATTAGAGTGGGAATAGAATTAAAGTATACTAATTAAGAGTAGATTATACGCAATTTTTTATTTGCGTTTTCCTCGAAATTAATTCATTCTTCAAGATTTTGCGATGTGTTTCCTTTCGTCGTACTTCTACCTAGTTTGCTTGACGAAGGAATATGTGACGACCCGATCTGTCGTCTCATGAGCTGCCACTTCGTTCCCCCCATTTTATGCTTCTTATTGATTCATTAATAGTATTTGGTGTGTTAGAGTTGATTTGAATTGGTTTTGGTAAGAAATGAGACACTTAGTCTTATTAAGAAAGGCTTGTTTTAGAAAAATCAACCAGATGTTGACTTATGAGTTATAGGGCTCGGATGTGATTTTCAACGATTTAGTTAGCTTCGGGGATGATTTGAGACTTAGGAGTGTGACCCGAAGTGATTTTGAAGGCTCGGTGTAGAATTAGGCTTGAATTGGCAAAGTTAGTATTTTGGCGAATTCCGGTTGGTGGGCGAGATTTTGATCAAAGGGTCGGAATGAAATTCCCAGAGTTGCAGTAGCTTCGTTATGTGATTTGTGATGTGTGAAAAATTTCAGGCCATTCGAACGTCATTTGGTCGGGTTTTTATCGAATGCATGTTTCGAAAGTTTTAAGAGAACTTATGCTTGAATCCGATGAGAATTGATGATTTTAGTGTTGTTTGATGTGTTTTGATGATTGGAGCAAGTTTGAATAATGTTTTAAGATATATTGGTACTTTTTGTTGAGGTACCGGGGGCCTCGGGCGTGTTTCGAATGCCCAACGGGTCATTTTTGGAAAATTTTGAACTGCTTGTTGCTGGTATGTGGTCTCCTTCTTCGCGAATGCAAGTGTAATAAACACGAACGCGAATGAGGATTTGCAGTGTTGGGCAGAATGTTATAATTTTATTTCATCCGCGATTTTGGGTCATTTTTTCTCAATGGTTGATCATTTTGAGACCTTCTTGGTGGAGATTGAAGAGCGATTCAAGGAGAATCGATTGGAGGTAAGATTTTTGAGCTTAAAACACAATTTTATTGTGAAATTGATCTAGATATTCATGAAAATTAAGCCTAAAATCGAAGAAACTAGGGCTTGGGTTTTGAGATTTTTAAATTTGAATTTGAAGGGCATTTAAGGTCGGATTTGAGAGTTCTTGGTATGTATGAACTCATGGCGAGATGAGGAATCCATTGATGTGAATTTTGTAATTTTTCGAGATGCGGGCCCAGGGCTAGGATTTTACTACTTTCGAGATTTTTGCTATTCCTCGATTATTTTCGATTGGGTATTGTTCCCTTAGCATATTGTGATATATTTGCTCTATTTTTGGTTAGATGTGACGCGCGTGGAGGCCGATTTGAGGGGCAAAGGCATCATGAGCTAGATATTTCGTCGGTTCGAGGTGAGTAATGCTTGTAAATGATATCCCGAGGGTTTGAAACCCCGGATTTGCACCTCATAGTGCTGTATTGAGGTGGCTTGCACGACAGGTAGCGAGCGCGGGGTAGAGCACCATTGGGGATTATGACTTGGTCTGTCCCGGTTCTTGGTTTTTACCGCGTATTTGACAGAAAATACTTGTATCATCACAATTTGGATTGATTACCATGGTTGGGCTTCATGCCAACTATGTGAATCCTTCAGGGATTAATATCACTATTTTTGCATTATTATGCTTACTATTTGATCTCGGTCCAGGATTTTGATACTGATTTGCAAACTCATCCATTTTTTTAAGATTTGAAAACTTAAACAACATTTTATTGACGTTTTGAGCTGATAATTGTTATTTTAATATTGCCCAAGTGGCTTATGTGAATTTCTGACTCAGCATGGATTGGGTTGTGCACCGCAACAGTGTTATAGAGAATTACCATCCCGTTATGTTGTAAATACATGTTTTATGATTTTATATCAGTGTTAGAGTCTATCGGGTGAGTTAGGGGTGAATTGGATTGAAAATGAGGCATATAGCCTTTTTGAAGGAAACTTGAATAAGGAAAGTCAACCCGGAGTTGACTATTTGGTTAGAGGGCTCGGAATCGGATTCTGATGATTCGGTTAGTTTCGGGAGGTGATTTGTGACTTAGGGGAGCGATCGGAATTGAATTTGGAGGCCCGGTGTAGAAATAGGCTTGAATTGGCTAAGGTTGAATTTTGGCGAAATCCGAACGGTAGGTGAGATTTTGATCCGAGGGTTGGAATGGAATTCCGACAGTTGCAGTAGCTCCGTTAGGTGATTTTGGATGTGCCTACAAAATTTCAGGTCATTCGGACGTCGTTTGGTCGGGTTTTTGATTGAATGTGTAATTCGGAATGTTTTAAGGAATTTAGGCTTGAATTTGATGTGAATTATGGGTTTTGGTGTTATTAGACGTGTTTTGAGGATTGGAGCAAGTTCGAATAAGGTGTTAAGATGTGTTGGTGTGTTTGGATGAGGTCCGGGGGGCCTCGGGGTGTTTTCGGATGGTTAAACGGAAGAAAATTGTGGAAAAATTGCAGGTTGGGATCCTGTTTCTGTTGTTTCCGCTCCTGCGGAATTATGGGCGCAGGAGCGAGTCCGCAGAAGCGGACGAGGGGCGCAGGGGCGCTTGGCTCCGCAGAAGCGGACTCCTTTCCGCTGAAGCGGCATCGCTGGTGCGAGCCGGTGATCGCAGAAGCGGACGAGAAGAAAATGGGAATGGTCCGCAGAAGCGGACATTTGACTGCCTGGGCGAGTCCGCAGAAGCGGACTCTGGTGCGCAGAAGCGGATGTTTTCACAGAAGCGGAAGTTTCATCGCAGAAGCGGACGCGCATAAGCGGTCCTTTTCTCGCAGAAGCGGAATTGGCCGGCTAGGCCTGGAACCGCTGAAGCGACCCTTTGGTCGCGGATACGGACTCGTAGGAGCGGAAATTCTTCCGCAGAAGCGAAAATCGCTGTAAGTTAAGTGTATCGGAAGTTAGAAAAATTTCAGAACATTTCACACATTTGGGTCTCGGCTTTAGAGGCGATTTGGGCGATTTTGAAGAGAAATTCAAGGAAATCATCGGGTAATCAACTATGGACTTAAACTATGATTAGTATTGGTAATATTATGCAATTATATCATGAAAATGGAGGAATTTGGGGTAATTTATGGAGGATTTAGCCCTAGGCTTGAACTTTAGAAAATCAAGGTTTTGAATGGGCAAATGGAGTCCGAATTTGGTAAAATTGATATGCTTAGACTCGTATTGAGATGAGGGTTCCGAATATGTGACTTTCGTGATTTTTCGATAAGCGTACCGAAAGTCGGGTTTTGACAACTTTGGGAATTTTGATGTAAATTGAGTTGTATTGATTGGGTGTAGTCTCATTGGCCTAATTTGTTGTATTTCTACTGTATTGGATCAGATTCTACGCGTGCGGAGCTTGATTCTCGTGGCAAGGGCATTGCGGAATAGTCGTCGCGCTGTATTGAGGTGAGTAATAGATGTGGGTGATGACCAGCGGGTTCGAAACCCCGGTATACCACTTTGTGACGCTGTATAGCGGCGAGACACGCACACTCTTGAGAGTGCGCCGTCGAACCTCCTTCTCGGATGGTTGCATATATATATATTGTGATAATGGCCACTCTTGAGCCGTTGAACCCCCTTCTTGGGCGGTTGAGTATACATGTGGGTCGTGAGCCGGTTATTGGATCCCGCGAGGATCGTTATCATTGTCTTATCATATAGACATGCTAGTTTACTACTAGTCCGCAGCTATTTCTGTTATTATGCTAATTCCAATCTCTGGAACTTGATATTACTATTTTCCAACCGAAAAATGATAAAAGAGTTTTCAAAAACTACTTTTGAGCATGCGAGGCTGTATCTGCATATTAGCTGACTAGTAGTGGATCGGGCTGCGCGCCGCAGCGAGATATATGTTGGATCGGACTACACACCGCAGGAATATCTCTATGAGATGTGCTTGGGCTGTAGGAGCCCCTCCGGAGTCTGAACCCCCACAGTGAGCACGGGTACCCAAAATTGGAGTCGGGCTACGCGCCGTAGCGGTCATATCATGCATTGCGTTGCATTTAGCTACATCTGCTAGCTGTTATGCTATTTATTGGTATTTGTTGGTACAGGTACAGTGAATATTGATTCTATGACAGGGTAGCCGATTATAGTTTTACATAGTGCTTTATTGCGGATTTCTTATCTGCGCTGTCTTACCCTTGTTTATTACCACTGAGTCTGGCAGTACTCATTTTACTCCCTGCACCTTGTGTGCAGATCCAGGTACCTCTCAGCGGACTTGATTCGGTAGCTACTCGGAGGCATTGTGCGGGATAGTCGAGGTAGCTGCAGCGTCCGCAGGACCTGACTCCCCTTCTAGCTGTCATTCTTATCTTGTTGTCTTTCCTTTCCGCACTTGGTATCTTGTAAACCTTTATACACTCATGTTCAGTAGAGGCTCATGACTCTTGACCCTTCGGTCTATGGGAGTTGATGTATTATGGGACTTGGTTCCCTGTTTTCGTTATATGTATCGCTATTGCTTCGTGATTTGGTATGCCTAAATGGGCAAAAGAGAGCTTCTAGCTCCGTTATTGTTATTGATTGGTCAGGCTGGCTTAGCAATGTGCTGGGCGCCATCACAGCATGGATTGGGTTGTGCACCGCAACAGTGTTATAGTGATTTCTGCATATATAGTTGGCTCGGGTTGTACGCAGCAACGGTACTATATTGATATTAAGACCGAGGGCTTGGTTGATGCCACGAGATGGCTTGATTATTGCGCTTGGGCTATAGGAGCCCCTCCGGAGTTTGTACACACCACCAGTAAGCGTCGTCGATGATAAACATATTGTTGGCTCGGACTGCACGCCGTAGTGGGCACCTGAATATACCGTTCATATGCATTGCATTGCACTTATGCATTGGTTCCTGTTGTATTACGTGTCATGACATTCAGTCTCTCATTTCATTGGCATCCATGCTACTTCTTGCACTGTTTACCAGATACCCTGGTGTTATTTATTGATAGAGTATTGAGCCCGATGGGCTGATTTATATGCCGACTTGCACTAGCTGTTTCACGCTCATTTGCTTAACTGTTGAAAAATATATTTTTCAAAAGTGTTTTTAACTCAGCCCAGAGGTTTTCTAAAGGATTGCACGGTTTTACTGTTTTCTCTAAGGGTTGAACTGCTCTATATAGCATAATGGAGTGTCTTACGTGATTTCTTGTTGCTCAGTTATTATTTACTTTTATTACTCACTGAGTTGGAGTACTCACTTTACTCCCTGCACCTCGCGTGCAGTTGCAGGTAGTTGTTATCCGGTAGTGGGTTTGAGCTGATTGAGGATTCTTGTATTGTAGCTGAGCATGGTGACCGCCAGCGTTCGCGGCACTGGATGTTGTCTTTAGAATTTCCAGAATTTATTTTTGGTATATTATTGGCCATGTAGTTGTGCTCAGGTTTCTTTAGATGTCCATGATGATTGACACCCCGATCGAGTCGTGTTGGGTTGTAAACACTGGTTCTTATTGTCGTTAAGCTATATTTATCTATTCACTTATGTTTAATAATTATTAAAGAGACGGTTTGGGTTAGTTGGTTAGTCGTGTCTTCATGAGAGGCGCCATCACGAGCGTGTTTAGAAATTGGGTCGTGACAAGTTGGTATCTGAGCCTAGGTTACTAGGTCTCACGAGTCATGAGTAGGTTTAATAGAGCCTTGCGGATCGGTACGGAGATGTTTGTATTTATCCACGGGTGGCTACAGAACCTTTAGCAAAACATCACTTTCTTGGAATTCTTATTGTGCGTACTTGATTCAGCTTGAGATATAACTCTTGAAATTTCTTCCACAGGTCTGTATGCGCATGTGAGCTCTCAGTATTATATGTGCCTTGATGGCTTGTGATTCCCTGATCAAGGGGTGAGATGCAATCTCTGTGAGTTTGATGTTGGGCCAGTCTGGAGGACTTGAGGCCGGATCCTTGCCTAAGGCTTGAGCACCGAGGTGCTGATAGTGTGAACAAGTATTTTGAACTTATATGTTCGGTATTGTCCCTATTAGCCAGAATGGAGTTTGGATATTTATGTGATGAGTATGTTAGTACTGCTAAATGTATTTATATGACTTGATAGTGACGAAGAAGTCTGCTAGATACTAGATGAACTGTTAGGTGTTTGATTCTTATTGTGAGTTGATGTGTAGCCCCGAATTATGGACGTGTGAAGAATATTTTCGTGTCTCCTAGTTGGAAAGTAAAGTGCAATATGTGTGGAGGTATGAGTGCAGACTCTGGAAGACTAAATTGACTGTATAACGTATATGATGGTGGAAGGTATGCTGAAGTACTAAATTGAGGCGAAGCAGGTGGGTTATCTCCTACGGAGTGTTCTTAAGTAGTATGATCCTTATGTGTATGTTAGAAGATATCATGTGTAATTGAAGGGTACGTGTTGAAATTTGATAAATTTGGGTTGCTCAAGAGGTTGGACTCAACTTATATGGGAATGAATGCGAGACTTGTAGAGGATTACAATAATAGATGGTCTGTGCTTTCACAACTTGTGCATGATTTGAGTTTAATCTCACTATAGAATTGTGGCATCATTTAGAGTAAAAGTATTATGGGTTACTGAGCGTGTCATGATGTATGGCTTCCAGCCAAAGTTGGGGAGGTTGCTGTTGATTAGCTGAATGCACAGTTATGTGCTATTTTGGTTCCGTTTTGAGGTATGCTGACGGATCAGTTCTGGTTGTAGAAATTGAGCCGAGGATGGCACGGGTGAAGAAAAATTTTGACAAAGGTTATATCGTGCTTCGTAGATGTGAGAAAATGAAAGGATGTCTTGAGTTGTTGTTGATAAAGAGTGCTTAGTGTATAGAGAAGGAAGATGGTTGTTTGTATTGGAAAGAGATCCTATTCTGCGGTGTCAGAGTGCTAATAAGGCACGAGTGGTTCTGTTCGTTGAGTCAGGTAAATTGTAGTTTGAATAAGAGTGAATGACTTTCGAGAATGATTCTAATGTGTTCAAGATTTTACATGTAACGATCAGGTGTTTTAAGGTTGTGTATGTGGTTAGAGACTGTATTTTCATTTGAAAATGTCAAGACTTGTGGTTTTTTTATGTTAATTACGAGATTCTATGCATTAGCATCAGGAAAATAAAGGTAACGGAATTGGATTCACAGGAAGTTCTTCAAGTAAAGTATTCTGGAATGTTCTATTTCTATGAACATTTGAGAGAATATTTGGTGGCTTATGGGTCTTGGGTAGTGTGGTCTTGTGATTGGGTCTTGTGTAGTGAGCCTGGGTTGAGGCATTGTGGTGCTACAGTAAAAGGAAATATTAAGTTGATAATGAATTAGAAGGGAAATTAAATAGATGGAATAACTTGATAGTAGACCAAATCGGTATGGTAAGGATGTGATTAATTCATCGTACTTGTTCGAGGTAATGAGCCCTTATAGGTTTTGTGCAGCGAAGCTCTTGAGCTGTGACAGCTCGCTCAGCTTGGTATGGATAGAAGGATTTAGTCCTGGCAGTTTAGCTTGTGCGAATGGAATTGACAGAGATGTTCTTGTCAGGTTTTACTGTGGTTTGGAGATGAATATATGTTTTCTATGGGTATGCGAGGCATGGAATGTGTAATGATTCTTATTCCTAATGGGATCAGTGGAAGTTCTTGATTAGATGAGTTACAATTTAGTTCTGAAAGGGAGTTCATAAAATTCTTAGGCATTGAGTAGCCTTAGGTAATCAAGGAAATGGTATTGCTGAATGGGAGTGATTTGACGAGAGTATATATATCAGAAGAAGGGTAATGTGATTAGACTGATGATACTACGTTAGTATTGTGGTGCTTTCTAGCTAGATCGACTGCTGATATTTTAGTATGTTTGTTGGCACAGGGGAGATTTAGAATATCATTCGTGGAATGACTGGGTATTTGAGGTGAAATATGTATTCATACTGCAGAATTTGGGATCAGATACAGTGACTCGTGTGCTATATGGAAATGGAGACTAGGAGTTCTCAGTTACAGACTATGTAATGGTTGTGGATTGTGTGCATTGGTACGGTGGGCGGCCATTGGGATTCAGAGGCTCGAGTGGATATTTCTTTGCTTGGTATATTAGATTTTGAATATGATATTAGGGTGTAGAATGGTTGTCTCAGTGTTGGGTTATTTTAGACTATTGTGCTACGGGCAATGTCGGAAAATGCCACATGTTGCGTGGCGAGGTGCATCGGATTATGTTCTAGCAGAGTGGTTTGTATTCCAAAGACCAGCGAACGACTGGGAAGGATTGCTTTTCTAAATTGGGCCTTCGTGGCGGATGTCAGTGCATAGGTTTCTACCATTGATTCAGTTCCGATATTGAGGGACTTTTTCGGATGCATTTCTTGCGGCTCGGCATGTCGCTGAGCAAGATTGCAGATTTTTGTATTTATTTGGTGTCGTGCACCGTATCGTACCGCTACACCAGGAGTAATAATAGTGGAAGGAGCAACTTCAGGCTTCTTGGTATTGAGTTTGTTGGCAGGCCGATGTGGCTACGTGTTTAGCTTGAGTTAGCCTGGTTGGTCCTGAGTTGTAGTTTTGAGGGATAGGTCGATTCGATCGTTATTGAGCTTGCTAGTGATCTAGGGAGATCTATGAGTCGCCTTTCGGTGCTGTGAGGCATTGTGATTTTTTGGATATGGGCACATGTGGTGCAGTTCTATTGAGGATTCATAAAGAAAGTCGAGCGAGAAGGGTAATTGAGTGTTTCTTGGTAAATGGAGTATCAGTTATGATCTATCAGGTTGCGTGTTATGTTATTAATTTCATCGTGAGTGTGATGAATTGCTTTGGTTTTAGACATCAAAATGTGCGCGGCTGTCGATTTTTGACCATCGTGACTTGAGGTGTTTCATGTGTAACAATGTTGGGATAGGATCGCGCATTGTAGCGAGATTGTGTGGCGTTATGACCTTTCGAGGTAGATTCATGTGTTCTATTCTATGATATGAGGCGGGTTCTCAGCCATGTGTTGTGATGGTACTGATGTGCTTAAGGTACAACTCTTTCGTTTGAGTTAATTGTCATGATTTGAGTATGTTCAGACCATTTCTTGTTGGTGTGTATATTATGCAAGTTGCAGCTTAGGCATATGTTGAGGTGTCATATCACCAGAGTGGTGTGTTAGGTTCGAGGTGATCGTTGGAGTCATTAATAATCGTTGCTAGAAGGATAATATCGAGGTTCGACCCGAAAATCTGTTGTGGTAATAGTCAAAGAGAAGTGGCTTCATGAATGGTTGATCTGAGAAATGGTTATGATTTGTTGCGTGTTTCATTTATCATTGGCAGTATATGAAAGTTTTGGAATAATACTTTAGCTAATAAGAGATTTTCTATCGGTATTTGGTTATTGTGGGCAACTGCTGTGAAAAGAAGCTATCCTCTCGAATGTTTGGATTATGTGGTATATCACATGATTTCACCTGAGGTTGCAGGTATAGGTTATTAGAGCTGGTTCGGGATTATTCAATATAGGTGTGAGGTTTTGTTCGTATTAATGTTTCAGACGTGAAAAGGTAGTTCTATGATTTATGAGCTAGACTAAATTAGGTAATTTTAGCGATGTTTTGCTATCAGGCCTATATGAGATAGGGTGATGCGGGATGACCCCCGGGTATATGATTGGTAAGGTTATTCAGTTGTTTGTTCGCTTCTAGGACAACTATGGGTACGCTTCGAGGACAAGCGTTGGTTTAAGTTGGGGAGGATGTGATGACCGGACTTGTCGTCTCATGAGTTATCGCTCTGTTTCCCCCATTTTATGCTTCTTCATGTTTCATTAACAATATTTGGTATGTTAGAGTTGATTTGGATTAGTTTTGGTAGGAAATGAGACACTTAGTCTCTTTAAGGAAGGCTTGTTTTGGAAAGGTCAACCGAATGTTGATATACGAGTTATATGGCTCGGATGTGATTTCTGGTGATTTGGTTAGCTTCGGGGGATGATTTACGACTTAGGATTGTGTTTGGAAGTGATTTTGGAGGCTCGGTGTAGAATTACGCTTGAATTGGAGAAATTACTATTTTGGCAAATTCCGGTTGGTAGGTGAGATTTTGATCCGAGGGTCGGAATGGAATTTCGAGAGTTGCAGTAGCTTTGTTATGTGATTTGTGATGTGTGTGCAAAATTTCAGGCCAATCGAACGCCGTTTGGTTGGGTTTTTGATAGAATGCGTGTTTTAGAAGTTTTAAAAGAACTTAGGCTTGAATATGACGAGAATTGAAAATTTTAGTGTTGTTTGATGTGTTTTGATGATTGGAACAAGTTTGGATAATGTTTTACGATATGTTGGTGCTTTTGGTTGAGGTCCCGGGGGCCTCAAGTGTGTTTTGGATGCCCAAAAGGTCATTTTTAGAAACTTTTGAACTGCTGGTTGCTGGTATCTGGTCGACTTCTTCTTGAACGCGAGGGGAGTCTCGCAAACGCAAAGAGGAAAAATGGGAGGCAGTGATTTTGGCTTTCGTGAACGCGATGGCGAAGTCGTGAATGTGTAGGAGTGGGTCAAAGAGCTACGCGAACATGGTAGAGAAACCGCGAATGCGTAGAAGGAAAATTGAAACTGGGAGTTGTTGGTGTACGGGAACGCGTGGCAAGCCACCCGAACGCGTAGGGCCTGGGAGTTTGGCCTTCACGAATGTGGTGTAATAAACGCGAACGCGAAGGAGGATTTGCAGTGCTGGACAGAATGTTATAATTTCATTTCATCATCGATTTTGGGCCATTTTGAGAGCTTCTTGGTGGAGATTGAAAAGGGGTTCAAAGAGAATCGATTGGAGGTAAGATTTTTGAGATTGTAACATGATTTTATTGTGAAATTGGTCAAGATATTCAAGGAAATTAAGCCTAAAATTGAAGAAACTAGGGCTTGGGTTTTGGGATTTTTAAATTGCAACTTGAATGGCCATTTGAGGTCAGATTTAAGAGTTCTTGGTATGTATGAACTCGTGGTGAGATGAGGAATCCATTGATGTGAATTTTGTAATTTTTTGAGAAGCGGGCCTGGGGCTCGGGTTTTGCTAGTTTCGAGAGTTTTTCTATTCCTCGATTGTTTTCAATTGAGTATTGTTCCCTTAGCATATTGTGATATATTTTCTCTATTTTTGGTTAGATGTGACGCGCGTGGAGGCCGATTTGAGGGGCAAAGGCATCGCGATCAATAAATTTTGCCGGTTCGAGGTGAGTAATGCTTGTAAATGATATCCTGAGGGTTTGAAACCCCGAATTTGCACCTCATAGTGCTTTATTGAGGTGACTTGCATGCCGGATACCGAGCGTGGGGTAGAGCACCGTTGGAGATTGTGACTTGGTCCCTCCCGGTTGTTGGTTTTTATAGTGTATTTGACTGAAAATACTTCTATCATCATAATTTGGGCTGATTGCCATGTTTGGGCTTCGTGCCAACTATGTGAATCCTTCAAGGATTGATATGACTGCTTTCGCATTATTTTGCAAACTATTTGATCTCGGTCTAGGATTTTGATACTGATTTGCAAACTCAGCCATTTTTCTAAGATTCGAAAACTTAAACAACATTTTATTGACGTTTCGAGCTGAGAACTATTTTTTTAATATTGCCCAAGTGGCTTATGTTCATTTTTGGACTAAGCATGGATCGGGCTACACACCAAAATAGTGTTATAGTGAATTTTGTATATATGATTGGCTCGGGCTACGCGCCGTACTGTATTGGTATTGAGGCCGAGAGCCTGGTTGATGCCACGAGATTTCTTGATTATTGTGCTTAGGCTATAGGAGCCCTTCTAGAGTCTGTACACACCCCAATAAGCGCCAACGATGATAACATATTATTGGTTCGGACTGCACACCGTAGTGGATACCTGAGTGTATCGGTCATATGCATTGCATTACAATTATGCATTGGTTCCTGTTGTATTACGTGCCATGACATTCAGTACTCTCATTTTATTGGCATCCATGCTACTTCGTACTGTTTACCAGATATCCTAGTGTTATTTCTTGACGGAGTGCTGAGCCCGAGGGGCAGATTTATATGCCGACTTGCACTAGTTGTTTCGCATTCATTTGCTTAATTGTTGAAAATGATATTTTTCAAAAGAGGTTTTCTAAAGGATTTCACGATTTTACTATTTTCTCAAATGGTTGAACTGCTCTATATAGCATAATGGAGTGTCTTACGTGATTTCTTGTTGCTCAGTTATTATTTACTTTTATTACTCACTGAGTTGGAGTACTCACTTTACTCCCTGCACCTCGCGTGCAGTTGCAGGTAGTTGTTATCCGGTAGCGGGTTTGAGATGATTGAGGATTCTGTTATTGTAGCTGAGCAAGGTGACCACCAGCGTTCGCAGCACCGGATGTTGTCTTTAGAATTTCCAAAATTTATTTTTGGTATATTATTGGCCATGTTGTTGTGCTCAAGTTTCTTTAAATGCTCATGACTTTTGACACCCCGGTCGGGTTGTGTTGAGCTGATTGAGGATTCTGTTATTGTAGCTAAGCAAGGTGACCACCAGCGTTCGCAGCACCGGATGTTCTCTTTAGAATTTCTAGAATTTATTTTTGGTATATTATTGGCCATGTAGTTGTGCTCAAGTTTCTTTAAATGCTCATGACTTGTGACACCCCGGTGGGGTTGTGTTGGGTTGTAAATACTGGTTATTATTATTGTTAAACTGTATTTATCTATTAATTTATGTTTAATAATTGTTAAAGAGGCGGTTTGGGTTAGTTTTCTGGCCTTGTCTTCACTAGAGACGCCATCACGATCGGGTTTAGAAATTGGATCGTGACAGAATAGAACTTGCACAGAAAGGAAATTTTTTGAGATAAATATAAGTATTCTTGTGTAAGTATCTAAACTTCTAGATGAGGCATGGTTACATTATTTAAGATTTCATTTAGTTGTTAATTAACATTGCTATGATTTGATTTTAATAAAACAAAAACTACTGTTACACTAGAATCCCTAAAATAAAAGTAAGATTTTTTATTTACACTGCTAGAACTACGTAAAAAACTGGCCAAAGTTTTCTGACCAACGTTGGTGGATCAAAAAAAAGTGACCAAAACCCGTCCAACTTAGACGAAAACTGAACAAAAAATATTTTACATTTAAAAAAAATACCGACCAAAGTTGGTTGGTATATTAATTTTCTAGTAAATAACCGATCAAAGTTGGTCGGTTATTAGGTCAATATAGACCAAAATTTTGAATCACTTTTATATTTACTATCTAAATAGTATAAATATAATCTGTTAACACTTTTGTTATACAAATAATGAATACACTAAAATATACTATAACATGCTATATGTAGTTAAAGTAGTACAACGAAGCGTGTTATATATATATATATGTATATATATATATATATATATATGTATATAAATATATATATATATATATATATATATATATATATAATTTTTAATATTCAACGATGCATCTAAGTAAGTTATAAGCAGATGAATCAATTTACAAATAGATATATTTGATGATAAATTATATATACTAATTAGGATCGTCACAAGTCTATTCCTAAAAGAACCCGACCCTGCGTATGGAATGTCGTGGGTGGACGACTGTTGAGAAGCTAGCTTGTCCTTACTGCATGAAAAATAATAAAGCGTTCACTTTGAAACATGGCCAAAAGCAATCATGGTTTGATTGTCACTGTCAATTCTTGCGTCATGATCATGAGTTTAGAAGGATGAGAAATGCATTCAAAAAAAATAAAATGGAATATGATTCTCCACCTCCGATACTTTCAGGTGAGGAAATTTTGGAGATGGTCCAGAACTTCAGTAAAGCTATTGAGGCTCTACCTTATAGTTTCCCCGAATATGGTGTTACTCATAATTGGATGAAACAGAGTATATTTTGGGAGTTGCCTTATTCGAAGGATAATCTTCTTCGACACAACCTTAATGTCATGCATATTGAGAAGAATTATTTTTATAATTTGTTTAACACAGTGATAGATGTTAAAGGTAAGACAAAAGATAACCCGAAGGCTAGAATGAACTTACAAAAATATTGCAGGCGTCCTGAATTATGCTTGCAGACAGCAAACAATGGTAAGGTGTTCAATCCCAAAGCAAGTTATACATTCACTTTGGAGGAAAGACGATATATTTCAATTGAGTTACGAAATAGAAGATGTCTAAGGGTTATGCATCGAATCATAGAAAAAAAAAGTAGATATGGAGGTAGGAAAGTTGAGCCATTTGAAAATTTATGAGTGTCATGTTCTCATGGAGACCTTAGTGCCTGTTGCATTTTATAGTTTGCCTGAAAGAATATGAAAACCCATCACAGAGATTAGTTTATTTTTAAAAGACTTGTGTTCTACCACATTAAGGGGAAAAACATACTCAGGAAGGATCAGAACATTCGTGTAACTTCTAGTAAGATGGAAAAAATATTTTCATGTGGTGTCTTTGATATAATGGAACACCTTCCAATCCACCATGTACACGAGGCACGACTTAGAGGGCCTATTCAATGCATAATGTATCCCTTTGAGAGGTAATTTTATAAGTTTGATGTAATAATCTATTTTATTTGAAAGTTCTTAGAAAATATGACATTATCTAGGATAATTGGCAAATGCAAATAATTTGTTAAGCAGAGGAATAGGATTGAAGGATCTATATGCGAAGCTTATCTTACAAAGAAAACTGCACATTTTTGTTCTTATTATTTTGAGAGTAACGTGACATGTCATAGGAATAGGCCCAATAGGCACACGATCAAATGTGTGAATAATCAGTTATATCCACCAATGTCTATATTCAATCAACCAGGCTGATGTTCTAAAGATGTTAGAAAGAGACGTTTGAGTGATATGGAGTACAAGTCAGGTACACTTCATGTGTTGCTAAATTGTCCCAAAGCTGTATCATATCTCAAGTAAGTATTGATTTATTAGTTATTAAAATATAAAATTTACTGTGATTACATATTGATGAAACTACTAAAAATATTTGATGTGTCACAGTCATTTCGTGGGTCTATTTGGCCATGATGTTGTATATACGAGATGTGATACATGGTTTAAACAGTTTGTAAGCTTTTCCTAATAATGTTCTAACACTATATAGGTATATAATGTTTGTAAGTTATGCTAACTTATAAATATTTTTAACACTATGCAGGTAAATAATCCAAATAATGGTATAAATTAATTTTTGAAAGATATATCGTGGGGACGTGGGCTTCAGGTCACAACAATGTCTAAGTACATAGTCAATGGTTATAAGTTCCATACAGAGTATTGCTCTAAAAATAAGAATATTAGCAACAGCGAGGTGTGGGTTCAAGGTGGTGATGGCAACCAAGTTGGAGATATTGATTATTATGGTGTAGTCAAAGAAATAATAGAACTAGAATATACAGGTTGGCCATATAAGAAATTGATACTCTTTAGATGCAAGTGGTTTGACTCAAATCCAACAAGAGGTACAAGACTACACAACCAATACAACATAATGAGGTTAATAATACCATGGAGTATGATAGCTATGATCCTTTCATAATTGCACATAATGTTAGGCAAGTGTATTATGCTCTTTATTCATTATGACGGAATAAGTTCGGTTGGTGGGTTGTAATAAAAACTAAGCCTGTAGGTAGAGTGGAAGTCGAGAATGTGTTAGATGTTGCATATCAAAACTATATCTCCAGTGTTCACCGAATAATGGAGGATCGGTTAGAAAATGTTTTGGAACATCCAAAACACATATTGAAATAACTTGATATAAATAAAGTAACAATTATAGAAAATGATAACGAAGAATCAATTGATGAAGCTCAAACAAGTGAGGACAAAGAATTCTCCGACGAGGAACAATACGCCGATGAAGATTAAAAAGTTGGTTTTTATAGCACTCTCATTTTATAGCTACTTTCTTATATGTTTCAATCTAAATATGTATTATATTATGCAGATGGCAGACAAGGGTCAAGGTAACAATGACCCAATTGGTTCTCGGGGTAGGGAAAAGGATAGGAAGGGAAAATGAGGGTAGTAAATAATACTCCCTCTTTTCCACCCTCTTCAGAGACGCCTATGTCTTATCCTCCACCACACGACTATAGTGAGCTACCACAACATCAAGAGCCATACACCTTCATCCAAACACCAGATCTTTCATCACAGGGCCATATGACTATACGTCTGACATACAGTTGAGCTGCCTCACGGTCACGTGGATCATAGCCATCTGCATCGCATCCATCTATATCACATCCCTACATATCACAACCACATAGACCGCATCCATCCATGTCACAGCCACTCGGGTTACAACCATCTTCATCAGCGACTCCATCTATTTCAGGACTTCGCCTATAAGGCAGTAGCTCTGACCCCCCAACCCCATCCACACATGTCTCTAATACACATGCTTCGGATGATGATGACGAGGAAGTGCATTATGATCAATATGTCAGGATCATCATAGTCCTTGAGGGTGATGGGTAAGAGTTATTTATTATTTTTACGTTTATTGTTTGGTAACGTTTTTACTAAGATATTAATGTATTTTTTTGTCAAATTACAGGTTGAAGCCGAGTAATAAGACTACGAGGATAACCACCAATACCATCATAAAGCTTTATGATGACCCTTATGTGACTTGAACTGATTTTTCATTCTCGATGAAGGAGCAAAGTTTAAATAAATTTAATGTATAAATATTCTTTTACGCAGTTTAATAATTTATATATATGACTTTTTATATAATATTTAACTTTTAAAATACATAGCAAGTGTCTATGGGAAGACCGCTATAGCGCGAAAGTGGCTGTAAATTTTAATTATAAAACTCGCATGAGATTGGCAAATGCTTTCTCCGATGCTAGAAAGGAGAACAAAAAGCCTGGCTTGTTATTGCAAAATTTATGAAATGATTTGCAAAGGAAATGACTTACTGCTAACTTTTTAGAGAGGATCTAAAAAGAAAAGAAAGCTCGTGCATCCGAGAAGGAAGACTCCTTACACAATGGAGGTGCAATCAGCCTAGGGACAATAAAAAGAAGATTGGTAGGTAATTGCTTAAATTATTTTACTTTTCTAAGTATATCTATTCTGTTTATTAGCTAAACTAATTTATTTTCAGGAAAAGAAGTTGGGGCGTCTAATGAGCCATGATGAGCTATTCATGGAGACGCATATTGTAAAAAGAAGAAAGAGACGTATCAAGAATGGTTGGTCGAGGATCGGGCGTCGACTACATATGTAAGCTTTCAACATTCTTTATGTATTATAATTTACTTTAATAAAAATTTTGAAATACTGATTCAATTTAAAATAATATAGGGTCTAATAAAGTAACGTGGAGGAATTCATTCCAGTCATCCAGCTGGTGAATCAAGCGAGCGAACCCAACCGTCGGACGAAGATGCTGAAAGAATATGGTTGGAGTCTATCGGCAGCCCAAAATGGGGGAAGGTATACGGGCTTCCTACTAAACCTTTCCATAGCTATAAGTGTGGAATGCAAGTAATAGGGACTTCCTCGCAAGGCGAGCAACTTAATAGGGAGAGCCTCTCCGCTATGCGAGAGACTGTGGCAAAGCTCACATCTAAGCTAGAAGTGGCCATGGAAAGTGAAAGGGTTAGAGATGCTCAATTCCTTGGAATGCATGCTTAGATCAGGACTTTCCTATCTACTGGAGCTTTTTCGCTACCCCGGCCTCGTGAGTTATCGCCTGAGGTTTGACCTACGTGATCGTTCCTCCCGTTTTGCTTGCAATCGTTCCTCCCGTCCTCCTCGTGATCGTTCCTCCCATCCCCCACAAGACTCTTCTCCATACCTTCTTGTAGATGAAAGTTGATCAGACGGAGATAATGATGTTGTACAAAATACCCCTTGACTTTTAGATACTTTGAACTAGACAAGTGGAACCAGTTTTGAACTTGTTGTAATTAGTTTTAACTTGGTTTTGAATTTTTATGTTCAATTGAACTTAATTTGTTAGTCCTAAATAATTTGTTGAAGTTTTGGCTATTGTTGTGTTGTTGTTATTGTTGTTGTATGCTGGCAGGTGGTGTAGCTACAAAAAAGGTATTTGATGCAAAAATTAAACCCAGAAAAATCGATCAAAGTTGGTCGGTTTTGAATATAAAAAAAATAACTGCAAATTGCCAACCAAAGTTGCTTGGTATTTATTAAAAATATTAATTGACTATTATCGACCAAAGTTGGTTGGTTAATGAACAATGAATCCACATAATTCAACATTACCGACCAACTTTGGTCGGTATGTTACCAGCACTGTTGAGGATACCAACCAACGTTGGTCGGTAATGTTAAATTTTAATTATTTTAAAAATATACTTTCTCCGTTTCATATTAGGTGAGGTACTTTTCTTTTCTAGCCTATTCCAATATAAATGACACATTTCTAAATTTGGAATTAATTCAACTTTAAACTCCTCACTTTACCCATTTTACTCTTAATGAAAAGATTTTATAACCATACAAAAGTCATGGCCCACAAAGCATTACCTCTTAAGCTTTTAAGACCACAAATTTCAAAATTCTTCTTTTTTTCCTTAAACTCTGTGCCGAGTCAAACTACCTCATTTAATTTGAAACCGATGATTTTAAATTTTCAGATACCCACCAACTTTGGTCGGTTTTTTTTTCATAGCAAATATACCACTAGGAAGGCTGCTACAATGTGCGATCTCATCCCCCCGTGTGTCCTCGCTACAATGTGCGATCTTATCCAAACACTGCTACACATGAAGCGCCTCAAGACATATGCTCAAAATTTGACAACCACACATAATTTGATGTCCGAAACCAAAGCAATTCATTACACCCACGATGAAATAAATAACATACGACATGCAACCTGATAGGTCATAACCCACACTCCTTTTACCAAGAAACATCCAATTACTCTTCCCGCTCGACTTTTACTATGAATTCCCAATAGAACCACACCACATGTGCCCATATCTGACAAATCAAAATATCCCACAACGCCAAGAAACAACTCATAGCTCTCCTCAGATCACTAACAAGCTCAGTAACGATAGATTCAACCTAGTCCTTAGCAATATAACTCAGGGTTGACCAAGCTAACTCAAGCTAATTGTGTAGCCATATCGACTTCCAACGAACTCTATACCAAGAAGCCTGAAATTGTTCCTTCCACTACTATAACTCCTGCCGGAGCCGTACAATACGGTGTCCGAGACCAAATCAATACTGAAATCCATAACCTCGCCTGACGACATGCCGGGCCATAAGAAATGGATCAGAAAGTCACTCAACATCGAAGCTAAATCAATGGTAGAGACCTCTGCACTGACATCAATCACGAAGGCCCAATCAAGAAAAATCAATCCTTCCCAGCCATCCGCTGGTCTTTAGAATAAAAACCGCTCTACTAGAACACAATCTG
The DNA here is from genome assembly GCA_032618575.1 of Nicotiana noctiflora. Taxonomy (NCBI): domain Eukaryota; kingdom Viridiplantae; phylum Streptophyta; class Magnoliopsida; order Solanales; family Solanaceae; genus Nicotiana; species Nicotiana noctiflora. The sequence continues at coordinate 910 of JASVEL010011482.1, read as the reverse complement.
ATACACCTCGCCACGCAGCCGGTGGCATTTGCCGACATAGCCCATAGCACAATAGTCTAGAACAACCGAACACTTGGACAACCAGTCTACACCCCCAATATCATATTCACAATATAATATACCAAGCAAGGAAATATCCACCCGAGCGTCCAATTCCCAATAACCGCTAAGCGGTGCCGATACACACAATCTACAACCACTGTATAGTCTGATCACGAGAACTCCTAGTCTCCAAGTCCATAAACCACTCGAATCACTATACCTGATCCCAAATTTTGCCGTATGAATACAAATCACACCTCAAATACCCAATCATTCCACAAAAGATATTCTAAATTTCCCTACCCATCAACAAACTCAAATATCCGCAGTCGATCAAACAAGAAAATGTTGCAATACTACCGAAGTATTATTAGTTTATATTACCTTCCCCCTTTTACTGAACATATACCCCCGTCCAATCACTAGAATAGCAATACCATTTTCCTTAATCATCTGAAGATCGATTCTTAAATCACTTGCAGCTGCCAGTGCTGCTTACGAATTTAATGACTTCCCATTATGAACTGAACCGTAACCTTACACACACAAACCCCAATCCTCCAAAACATATCGCATATACCGTACCACACTAGTATAACATGAGAACTCTATCTCATTTCTTAACCACAAACATTTACGTACACTACTAGTCAAGAATTCTCCATCAATCCCATCTCAAGGAGACATCATTTCTCATACCATACTTTGTATGCCCAAAGAAAATATATACATCTCCGAACCACGGTAAAACTCAACAGGAACACTTCTGCCAATTCTATTTGTACAAGCTAAACTGACAGGACTGAATCCTTCTATCCAAACCAATCTATGCAAGCTATCTGGAATCAAAAGCTCTGCCACATAATAC